>JASDQU010102323.1:301864-336812 GCA_032191745.1 Picea mariana | reverse complement strand
AGTTGATTTCCAATTAAACACGGATGCATTTGCGTCCCAAACTTAGGACAAGTGGGTTTTTTACCCATTCCTACGCATTTCACCCCCCTTACCAGAAATATCGCTAACATTTGGCTCCATGGGGGATAGAGTTGTCCCTGTGATGCTCTAAGAACACATTTGCAGATTCAGTGCCTTGTTGTTGGGCTAAGGAGTCATTTATTAAGCTGAAAACAAAAACAATATTTTACAAAAACAAAAGAGCCGACTGCGACTCACAAAAAACATTTTTTCAAGAAATGCCCATTCACTGGGCCACTAAAAACTTCTTTGCCTTCCAGATCCTGCAACCTGTAAGTGTTGTTTGTACATACTTCAAGGATCTTGAAAGGCCCAAACCAGAGGGCATCAAACATACTGTGCTTGCCCCTGTCCTGCCTGGGTGCATCCCATTTGAGCACCAAGTCACCCTGCTCAAATTCTTTCTTTTTGCTCTTCTTATCAAAAGCCTGCTTGATCTTCTGCTGATGATTATAGGCCCTGTCCATGACCTGTTCTCTGATCCACTGCACTTCCACCATCTGATGAATCCTTCTGACCATATGGTCAGGCTCTCCTTCAAGGTCCTGGAGGAATTTCGCCACAGATAAGGCGAGTTGGGTAGGGAAAACAGCCTTTGTTCCATAAACGAGTTGAAAGGGTGAGATGCCCAGGGACTTCTTTGTTGTCACTCAATCATCCCATAGCGCAAATTTGAGCTTTGAATCCCAGGCCCTTTTATTGTCTTCCAATAATTTCTTAATGAGCTTAATTAGACTTTTATTGGAAGACTCTGCCAGTCCATTTCCCTGAGGATAATAAGGGGTAGAGTGAATCAGTGAAATCGCAAACTGTTCACAGAACTTGACCAGAGGCTCAGACCTGAAGAGGGCGGCATTGTTAGTGACAATCCTGCTAGGGCAGCCAAATCTGGCTATGATGTCTTCCAGGAAGCTGATAATTACTTTGTGAGAAGTGCTCCTGGTGGGGACAGCTTCTATGCATTTGGTGAAATAATCCGTCACAGTCAGGATCCATCTGTGGTGGCCACTTGAGGGAGGATGAATTTCTCCAATGAAGTCCAATCCCCACTGCTGAAAGGGTGTTGAAACCACTACAGGCTTTAATGGCAGAGATTTAAGCTGCTACTTTCCTGAGAACCTCTGGCATTTGATGCAAGCTCTGATTTCTCTGTAGACAGTAGGGAACAAGGTGGGCCAGTAATACCCTGCCCGGAGGATCTTGTGAGCTGTGGTCTTCCAGAAATGATGACCTCCGCAAAGACCGCCATGGAAATCAAACATTACCTTCTGGGATTCTTGCGGGTCCAGGCATCTTAAAAATACCCCTAGAGGGTCTTTCCAGTACAAGACTTGGTCAATGAGGCAATACCTGACAGCCTTGAGCTTTAAAGCTCTCACCTTACTCTTTTCCATTCCATCAGGAGGTCTCAATTCTTGCAAGAAATACAAGATATCCTTATACCAGGTGCATGCTGCTAGTGATACGACACCCTGGAAATGCTCGTCAGATGACTCAGCTTGCTCATTAATGAAGTTAATCCCCAAAGCTTTGCAATTAGACTCAGCCAACAACCTGGCTAAACCCTGCCCCTTTATCAATTTGGTGGGCTTAATCTCCAGATCAAACTCTAGGATCTTAGCGATCCATTTACCTCTTCTCCCATCTATGTCAGGCTGTATCAAAATGTCCTTCACAGAGGCCGAAGGAACGTATGCAATGATCCTTGAGTGCAAGACATAGACTCTGAATGCTTTGAGAGCTTTCACCAAGGCATAGGCATGTTTCTCCATGATCTCGTATCGGAGTTCTGCATCTCTCAATGCCTTGTTGTAGAAGGCAATAGGCTGCTCTTGCCCTTGATCATTTTTCTGTAACAAGACCGTTGCTACTGTATCACAAGAAGCAAAAGAAAAAATCAGGAAATCTTTAGAATAGTCAGTACTGATTAGCACAGGCACCTCAGTCAACGCCCTCTTTATTTGGATAAAAGATTCCCTGGGTTCAGTAGTCCATTTCACTTCATTTCCCTTCATGAGCATGGTTGTGATGTGTTTCACTAACTCAGCAAAATTAGAAACAAATCTCCTCATAAAATTTATCTTCCCCAAAAAGGCCTGAACTTCCTTCTTAGATCTGGGAAGTGACAGGGTCTGAAGTGCTTCTACCCTGCCAGGATCAATTCTTACTCCCTCTGCTGACACTATATGGCCTAATAGCTTCCCTTCCTTCATAGCAAACAAATATTTCTTGGGGTTTAAAGATAGGCCAAACCTCCGACACTTCAGAAAAACCTTCTTCAAGTGGAAGCAGTGCTCCTTGTCTGTCCTGGAGAAGACCGTGATGTCATCTAGATAGATTACCACGAACTGGTCTTTTTACCTGATGAAGGCTATGTCCATGGCTCGTTGAAATGTTGCTTCTGCACTCATCAGTCCGAAAGGCATTTTGGCATACATGAATTTGCCCCAAGGAGTGGTGAAGGTCGTTTTTTCCTTGTCCTCGGGCGTGACTGATATCTGATTGTAACCAGAGAAGCCATCAATCATGGATATTCTAGATGCACCAGTGACCTTCTGCAATATGTGTTCCATGTTGGGCAGAGGATAATTGTCTTTCCTTGAGCTTTTGTTCAGGTTCTTGAAATCAACGTAGAGTCTGATTTCCCCACTCTTCTTTCTTATCGGAACCAAATTGGCCACCCAATCGGAATATCTCAAGGGGACGATGATTTGGGCATCCAGGAGCTTCTTCACCTCTTTCTCCATGACAGGTAGCAACATGGGATTTATCTGTCTCAACTTCTGCTTGAATGGCTTAGCCTCTTCTTTCAGTGGGATCTTGTGCTCAATGATTGATGTGTCATATGTCTTGAGGTCTTCGTAGGTCCATGCAAACATATCAGCAAACTCCTTCAGCAACTCAGCAAATTCAGCCCTCTGTTCCTCAGTCAAACTTCTTGACAACTTGAAAAACATAGGCTCCTCCGATGTGCCAATGTTGCACTTAGCTATGTCAGCATCATCACCTGAAACTCTGCCCTTTACTGCCACATCATTCCCATCAAACAATCTCTCTAATGAGACCAGTCCCCTCAGGATTTGATTGCTAGGCAATTGAATAATGTCATGCTTTGCTATTTTACTCAGCAACTCACCCCCATCAAACCTTTCCTCAGAGACGGAATCTTGGTCGATATGCATTTCTGGAAATTCTTCAATAGTCTCCAAGAACTTTTTGATCTCGAGATCATCCTCAAACACCTTCCAATGTTTGACGTTGTCAGGTATGGAGGGCCTGTATTTTACTTCTACATCATACTTAAATTTGGGCGGCAAGGGTACTTTGAAATTACTTGCTGATGTAGCCAAGGAATCTGCCACTGTGTTCTTCTCTCTCGGGATGAAAGAAATGTTAAACGCTGAGAAGAAATTGCCAATTAGGTCCCATACCTCATTTATGTAACTCCTGAGTCGAGGATGCTTGGCCTGATAAGCGCTTCTGATCTGCTGGACTACCAATTCTGCATCTCCGAACATGGCTACCTCTTGAATTCCCATTTCCCTTGCGGCTCTTAATCCTAGGATAAGAGCTTCATACTCTACCACATTGTTGGTAGCTTCAAATTCCAATTTGTATGACAAAGATGTGGTTTCCTGAGCAGGTGACACAAAAACCACCCCAGCTCCAGCGCCTTCCCTGGAAGAGGCTCCATCAAAGAACATTTTCCAGATTGGGGTGATGGAGGGAGGAACTTCAGGGGAAACAGTGGGCTGCTTTCTGAGTTTCAGAGGAGGCTCGGGGGCATGGGTGAGCTGCAGCAGACTGGAGCCTAAATCAGTGTCCAAGGCAAAGATGGGATGATTGGTAGGGTTGGCTTCATCACTGATCATGTAGGCCAGTTGGGCTTCCCTGTATAGTCTTCTATGCTCTCCAACAAACACTAGGATAGTAGCATATGTGAGGTCCATCTGCAAGGTTCCCCCCAGTCTTTTAATCCAAGATCTTGACAACAACATACCGAACTTAGGGGGGACATCGGCCACTACAATATCCATGACCACACTTTTCATGGGAAGTTGAAACAAGGTCACAACCAGGTCTTTAATGACTCCAAGACACTGAACTCTCCTAGAGTCAAAAGAATAGAGGTCATGATAGGCTCGGGTGACTTCTAGTCCTAACTCTTCCATGACAGTTTTGGGCATGAGGTTGTGAGAGGCCCCTGAATCCATAAGGCAATTATGCATCACTTTATCATGTATGTTCAGGGAGGTGTAGAAGGGAGGGGATGAATCATCTCTGTCTTCTACCATGGGACCTAGGATGACGGTTGGCTTCTCATCTTGTAGATTGATGGAGTCTGTGGAAAGGCATGAGGCTTCAGATTTCAAAAGCTCAGAGAAGCGTTCTTTTAACTCTTTGTGTTTGATTAGCTCGGTGAGGGGCACAGGGATTCTGATCTTTTGAATCTCATGCTCGAAATTAAAAGAAGATGTAAGCTTTGGGACTTCTCTTATTTCAGGAACATAATTGTGGACAATGGGAGAGAGGGGTTGAGGCTTCTTACCTCTGTGACTGTCTGCTACTTTATTAGAAGATTTCTCTATTCTAGTAGACTACTCAGGAATATCAGGTGCTGTTGTCTTTTTGTCGGACCTTAGGTTATACCTGCCTCGACCGTCGCTAGCCTTGTCTCCTTTGCTCAACTCATTTAGCTAACTATCCATGAGAGACTCTTCGTAAGCTGTTTGAGTGAGATGAGGAAAAGGAGGAGTGTCTTCTAAGCAGTGAATTTTAGGATCAAGCTCATTTGTTTCTCTTTCTTCCTCATCAGCCACCAAGTTGTTCTGAAAAGGGGCCTGAATTCTCTGGTCTTCTCTGTCTCTTCCCCTTTCTCTATGCATAGTCGGGGGAGAGATATTATTCGGCCTTCTAAAACCTCCTTTGTTTTCGGTGCCCTGCGGACCTTTGTACATTTGCTTCCTTTCCACCTTCAGTCTCTCCATTTCTTCAGACAGAAACTTCATCATCTTGGTTAGTTCATCCACTTGAGGGTGGGGTACCAATGAGCCAGAAGTCGAGGCTTCGGATTTTCCCTTTCTTCTGTCTACATCGGCCTTGTTCCTCAGTCTGTCAGCTGCTAATACATTGGATTCCACTTCGACAGTTGCGTCTTGCATTTGGGCTAAGGAGGTGGCTCTTCTTTCTCTTAATAAAAGGCAGAAATCAAGGTCAAATGCACCAGCATAGGAAATTTGGACAGAGGCTTCTGAGGGCTTTATCTCTGCAAGAATCTTATTATACATCTTATTAAATCTCTTGGAGAAGTCAGAGACAGACTCTCCTTCCATTTTCTTCAGAGACCCAAACTCTGTCAGGTAATACATGAAATCCTTCCTATCTCCCCACTGCCTCAGGAAAACACCATCCAGAGCTTCAATCCCAGCAATTGATCCGGGGGTTAATCCTCTAAACCATTTCCTCACCTCGCCATCTAGGCTCTGGACAAAGACTCTCATCTAGACATCTTCATTTTCAATGTTTAGGTTGTCTGTATAACTGTAGAAAGCAGCCAAGTGTTCTTCCGCAATTATATCCCCTTCCCCAGTGAACTTGGGCATATACTTCAAATAATCTCCAGCAGGGAGAGGATGCATAGGTTGGGGTAGGATTAAGGGAGCATATCTAGCAGCGACTATGGCGTTCATTCTATTTGGAGGGGGGTTAGCACCATCCATAGGAATATTAGGTGGAGGATAACTTGGAGGAGAAGGAATTCGCGAAGGGGCTACCGGGGATGAGTCTCGCAGTGGAGTGGGAAATAAGAGAGGATTCAAGGAGAATGCTAATGAACTCAAGTCAGCCGGTGCTCTTCTTTGTGCAGGAGTGGGGAAGTCTTCTGTAATCTCGGGTCTATGACAAGGAGAAAATTCAGAGGAAAGGGGAGTGACAAGGATTTCTCCCTCCAATCCCAGACCAGGAGAGGAAAAATCAGCAGGAACACTCCCAAAATTCAAGAAACGTGAAACCTCTGAAGGAGGTATATTAAGAAACTGAGGAGGAGAAAAGGGAGTTCTAATAGAAGGAGATGGTGAATTACCTGTTTCGGCGATGGAAACTTCTTCTGCAGAGCTCTTTCCTTTTCTGAGAACCGCCTCTGGGTCAGCTTCAGGTGTAGCTAGAGGCAGCTATGGATGAGACCGCGTGTGTCTGCCTCTGAAAGCCACAACTAATAGAGCAGGTTCTCCCCAGCGGAGTCATCACAATGGAGTTTCCAGGTGCATAGTAGCAATCTTGATAATTCTGATATCTGATGCACCTTCAGAATTAGTTGATCGTTGTCGTTCAATCCCGGGGAAAATATTCAACTTCGTCCTCGGCAACGGCGCCAGAAATGTTAGCGTCAGAAGTCACTCCTAGATCGCTTGCAGGAGCAGAGCCCGACACCCATCAGTTTAATGTCACAATTTGTTTATAAAGGGGTGATCGAATGGAGATAAAGACTTGAGGATATATTACTCTAACTCAGGGACTGGGTCTAGCATGTGTGGGACAAAAGAGGTCTTGATCCAACTTCAGCCAGTGGGTTGATTAAAAGATGAGCAGGTAGAAGACTTAGCAAGAAAGGTGAACAAACAGCTTTAGGCAACAGGCTTCCAGCAGTTTGTAGAGGAAAGACTTTGAATGCAAGATCCTCTTGGTTCAGGGTCTCAAGAAACTGACAGGGGACTTGATTAGAACCGCCAATTCCAAGTCGCTCAGCGCTGGGAAAATCACAAGAACTGATTAGAAACGACGTAATTGTTACAATGATCCAACCTACATCATCCTATAACAGCTACAGCTCGACTGGATCCTCCAATTCCGAGTTTTTCTAACACAGTTTAACAAAGACGTAAAAGAAACTGGCATTCATAAGACAAGAAGTCTCAAAATTTCATACATAACCAGAGTATCAGTGCTTCATTAAATCTTTACAACTGGGAGCTCTGCTCAACCATCGATAGATACAAAAATGGCGAAAATGCCTTCATATACTCAAAACAACAATAGCAACAGAATCGAGACGTTGCATTAAAAGCTTTGCGTCTGCATGGCTTCTGACAGTCAACACCTGCAGTCTCTGAATGATCGTGCAACTTATGGCAAACGTAATCGAACTCCTGACAATTCCATAGGTGAATCGACGTGCCTTTAATTCGTTGCCGGGCTTTCCCATTATGACAAAGGTGATGTCTAACCACCACCAACTACTTCAATAACTACTTTATTGGGATTGAGGATGGACCGGCCAACTCGGCACTTCCGCGACGTGGAAGACCCTTCGTGCTGCCACCTGAATCAGCTGAACAGCCTGATGGATAGGCGGGGAGGCCATCGCGATGGATGAGGCGCATAACGAGAGTGGTGGCACCAAAACCATGAGGGCGTGATAAGAAGTGACGAGGCATGAGAGGGACGACAGAGGAAGATACGTGGCGGAAGACAATAGGCGAAGGGGGTAGGAAATGAGATATAATGGGATTGCTTTTAGTGGGAGGATGACATGGAAAGGAGCAGAACACGTGGCAAGTGGTGAGTGGATGATGAGATGGACTAAAAGAGTGGAGGCGGGGAGACACATGGCAACCGAGGAGAAGGGCCCACGTTGATTTAAAACAAAGCAGCTGAGAAGGATGGGATCGCCTGAGCGTCGTTGATCCGGGCACTTTGATCTCAACCATTGGGAAGATGCGCGCCTNGTAGAAAGGCAGGGGGGGTCCAAAATCGCCTTGAGCGTCGTTGATCCGGGCGCTTTGATCTCGACCGTCGGAGAGGTGCACCCCCGATTCCGTACCCCCCCCTCCGCTTAAAGGTAGAAAGGTGGGGGGGCTCCAGAATTCGATGCGCGCCGTTGATCCAAGCGCGCAAAATCCTGCCGTCCACAGTTGATTTCCAATTAAACATGGACGCATTTGCGTCCCAAACTTAGGACAAGTGGGTTTTTTACCCATTCCTACGCATTTCACCCCCCTTACCAGAAATATCGCTAACAGTCGGGAACAAGTCCTGAAACTGATGCAATGATTTTTTGATTTTGTCAATGGTAGCAGCGTCCCAGTAATCTCTGACATTGGCAAGCTTTGGTGTTTCCTCTGTCCCAATATTGACTTTATTTGTCTTTATCGGTTGTCCAATGAATGGCAGTTCAACTCCTGGTCCTTCCACATCTCTCTAACCTTCTGTTTCCACGATATTCATCTTCCTTGGGTCATCGTCTTCATCGGCATTAATGTTTTAGTAGGTCTGCAGTTTCTGGAGGGGCGCAGTCCATTCATCCTCTTCTTTCTCCAAAGGGAGGCCAGATGCCTCCTCAAATACTTTATGTCTCACCCTCTGTAGTGCTTGATCTACAGAAGGAAATTCACTGTCAAACAAAAAGGTGGTTATAAAATTTTGGATCATACCTCCCCATTCTAAAGTGACAAGGCGCAGCTCTGCTTGAAGGTACCAGTTAATCGGGGTGGTATCTAGGGTATTGACGAATCTGTGTACCCGTTGTTATTTAGGAATGTCACTCCAGGCCTCTTCGCAGCTTCGTACATGATCCTTTGGGTAGCTTCGACCTGTGTATCGTTCTTTGTAGATTCCTACCTGTGCTAAAAACTGCGTTGTCATCAAAGTTAGGCATTCTGTCCAGTCTGTAATATTGCTTTTATGTGTCCCCCACCATCTCGCTGGTGTGGCTTTCATGACCTCATCCATTGCAAACAGCCTCTGTTGTGTTGGTACACTTGTCTCAAATTCTGATAAGAAGTTTTCTAAGGGGTTCATCCCATCAAATGTGGGCAGATTACTCACTATTGTGCCAATACAACGAACTTCTCTGGTTAGCCTAGCACATCTTCTTGTAGATACTCCATACATCTGGTTCTGCCAGTTCTCCAACACTTATTTTGATTCAAATGAACATGTGTTGTTACTTCGCCAGCTCAGATTTCCGTCAGCTGTAGGTTTGATATAATCTTGTTGTCTTGTTGTTAATTTGTAGATGTTTTCCAATTCAAATGTGTGGACCTTCATCTGGATCTAAAGGCACAACGACCCTAAGGCCAGCTTTCTCAAAGGTCATGTGTCGTTTCTTTAAATCAACAACAGTGGAATTGTTGAAGGCCCAATCGATTCCTAACAATGCAGGGTAAGGGCAGCTATCATCAACAATTTCAATTACCTCAAAATCTACAAAGGTTCTTACTCCATCGATGTCCACTGGAACATGCTCTAATCGTCCAAATGGGCTGGAAGCTTGCTGATTAGCCATGCGAAGCCTGATAGGGGAATATATTAGCTTGGGTTTTCCCATCAGTGCCCAAGTCTGCTTCGTCATGACATTGACTTCTGACCCTAAGTCGAGGACCACATAGTCTATCTCATACTCTCCTATCTGAGCATTCAAGTGTAATTCTTTATTTGTCCTTCTCCCTTTTCCAATTTGGTGCACTTCTCTATCCAGTAAGGGGTCTTATTTTCCTAGTTCATATTGCTTGATTAAATCTTGTAATTCTTGTACAACGCCTTTAACTTGAATCAACTTAACACAAGTGTGCATAATTCCATGAGTTTCCTTACCTCTTTCCCTTTTGTTGGTGATGCAGACGGATCAAATGCCTGAGGCATGCCGTATTCTTTGATTTATGGTTGTCTCTTTGATGAAGATCCTTGATTTCCTTTGAACTCTTTTCTTGCCTCCTCGAATATCTGTCTTTCTTTCTTAGCATCGAACATTGGGGTCTTTTCTGTAGCTTTCCTGACTCCATGGTCGTTTTCAATCTTTCCTTGGGCTGCTCTGTCTTCACCTGTAGCAGCGCCTCCTCGAGTAATAACAGTGACTCTAGGGTCTACTCCACGAGGTTCAGCATATATTAGTTGTACTTGTGGGTTCTGTTGGGGTTCTTTTCTTTCATGAAGTTTAGCCAGCAGCACAGGGCATTCTTCTATGACATGCTCGAAGGAGTTACAGTAACTACAGGTTGTGCAGGGATTCTGACAATCCCTTGCTAAATGTCATGGTTGCATGCAATTGTAACATACTATTTGTCCTCGGCCTCAGCCCATACCTCCTCCTTTTCCTCCTCCTCTGTAGCCACCGCGAGGAGTGAAATTTCCTCTCCCTAGAGAGTTGTACTGCGAAGGGTTTCCCTCTTGTTGTACTTTGCCTTGATTCTTGTATATGTCTCTCGACCTTTCATGCATGAGATCATAAGCTCTACAATCTTGATCATCATGCCCCACTGATTTACAGAATGTACAATACAATTTTGTGGGTGTCTGGACATACTTCTGCATGTAGTAGCACTCACCTAGGCGATGCCTATTTCTACATACATCGCACCAGGTTAGGTTAACTTGCTTTAAGGGGCTCGGTGCCCCTGATGCCAAGTACTCATGAAATAAGGGACAGTGTTCCTTATCATGGCCTTTAGATATGCATCTTACACACCAGATATCTTCCATTTTGTCTTTTCCCTTATCTTTCTTCATATCCTCGACCTGTAAAGACAAACAAGTTAGTTGGCTCATGATCTGGCTAATGCCTGAGCTAGATTCTCCCATCGGTGTTGATTCAAGCTTCATGGCGATCTCCAAAGCTTCTTCCTGAGATGCAATCTTCTGCTGCATCAAAGGGATTCTTGTGTGTGTTAACAGCGCAGCGATGAACCACTCTTTGTTCTATTCGTCGGGGATCTGGAAAGTTAATTGGCCTGTCAGGGTCTTGAATCTCTGGTCGAACTCCCAAACAGGTTCTGTTGCCTTTTGTTTAATCTCTTTTAGTTTCATAATACATTGTGACTCCGACTTAGGTTTCTTAAACTCTACAATCAACGCATTCTTGATCTCATTCAGGGGCTTAGGCTGTGCCAATCCTTGGACAAGTTTCATGTACCAGCTCAGTGCGCGGTCCCTTAGCGTAGTGTTGAACTGGGTTCTCTTGATGGCTTCATCGGTGATACTTTTAATATTCCATACGGCCTCACACAGAAACCAATGTTGATCTGGATCTTCAAATCCATCTCCTCTAAAGATAGGGAGACTCATTTCATCTGCCATAAAGATGACTAGGGTTCTTGTCTGAGTAGATGTTGGGCTACTGGTAACAGTACTTTGAAGACTCTGGTGGTTCTAACTATTCTCACTGACAAGTATTGTTGGGACAACAGGAGGATTAACGTTACTTACTTCAGGAGTCCGTGTAGTTCCTGAGGTTTCTGGCTCGCTTTGGCATAGTTCTTTGACTTCCCCTTCTTTTGTTCTAGTGGGCTCTGGATGCCCTTCGTCGGTTAGATCTACCACTTCTCCACTATAGAAATCTTCTTCTATGTAGTTTTGCTTAAACAAATTCTCAAGGTGAACTCCTCGGAATACTTTCCCACTACACGTATGTCCTGCTTTTGTGTCGATGTCGCTGTCCGAGATCTTGAACATTAGCCTTTTCCGGTCCGATCAATCTACTGTATCTTCAAGATGTGGTTTTCATGCAAGAGAATCTTGATTCTTAGCTTTAGGAAGTGCAAAAATTTTCCTCTGGGTCCCTTGAAAAGTTATCTCTCGGCTTGACTATACGATTATGTTATGTCAACAGCAAACTCGATGATATATCCTCTGATGGTACTATCAAACCAGTGATCTACTACTCTAGATACAGCGTTGTCGACTCTCTTGACCTTCTTGATCAATGCTGGTGTCCAAACCATAGGGGGTCTAGATCTAATTTCAAACTATGTGTCAGCTAACCTAGCCAACCACTCATGTAGCTCCTGATGGATTCCTCCAAAGAAGATCTTGTGAATTTCGGTGAAGATGTATCTTTGTAGCCAATCTTCAATGCTTATTTTAGGGTTCTTGTTCAGGGCTTCAGTGAAGTCCTTCTCTTGATCCTCTACCCACTTTTGAATCTCTGTCTTCGAAGGGAACCACCTTGGCATTCCCTTAAAAATATCCAGGTCCCGACAACAGAACCATTTGTTGGCACATGGGCAGACCCAGGGTTCAGCTCCAAGAGCGCACCAACAATCCCTAGCTACTGGCCCTTTCGGCAACGCCTGCGAAGCAGGTGTAGTCTCACCCGAAGCATCTATGAGGGGGTTGCAGGAAAGATATGTATACAAGCAGGGGAATATCAAGTGGTTCTTATTACAACAACAACATAACATGCATCTATCATTCAACTAGCTAGATCTATCCTTCACAGTTATAGATCGGATCTAATACAATAATGCAGATAGCAATATAACAACATCAGAGTTCAGAGCATCAATCACACACACAACAACAGATGTATGTGGTTCACCCTCTCTCTAGGGCTACATCGACAAAACTGTGCTTATGATATATTAAGATAAAACTTACAGTTCTGATCTGTGCTCTTGGCCAGCAAATCCTCTCTTCTCCATCTCTCTTCCTCTCTCCCTTCCTGCGCACCTAGCTACAGGACTTGATCTTTGCACCCAGCTAAAGAACTTACAATACCAGAAGGCTCTCTCTCTCAACACTTCTCTCACCCTTAATACAATATTCTCCCACTGAACAATAATCAACAACAAGGCTCAACCATAGTACCAACCCGACCTAGGTCCTCTCGACCTCTATTTATACATTACAATCCCTCACCAATAGCCTTAGATCGAAACCTAGGTGTCAAAACCCTAATTACCAAAACCCTAGGTGTCTACAACCCTAGGTCAACTTGACCCATTCTTTCCGGGGTTCGCCAGCCTGTCTTTCCTTCTCCATCTCGCGGTGCTCCAAGGCATCTAATGCTGGATTTTTCCACTTCCTGTGTCATCCTCGGTCCATCTTCCTTTCCGATCTGTCATCCTCGATCTCCTCATCCAATGACTTTCTTTTCCGCACTTCGCTCCATCTTCTCTATTCTTTTTCTCACTTCAACCCAGTGACAGCCACTGTGTCTCCCACGAAGCTCGCTTTTTACCTTTTCTTCCTCGTTCTTCGCTTCCTTCCATAACCAAGGGCCAACAATGGGATATTGATAATCATCACCAAGCTTCACCTTGTGAGGTGAATATTTCTCAACTAGATCTGAGAGAGACTCCTTGAAATCGTTCATGTGCTTAGAAGCACCACTATCAATAAGTCATGTGTCACTTCTGTGAGTGACTGTACCTGTAAGAGCTGAGATCAAAACGTATTATTCACTTGTGTCTTCTTCTCTTCATTTATCATGGTCATCCTCTGCAGCATGAGCATGATGTTTTCCATACTTTCCTTTTTCGACTTTATCTTTAGACTGGGGACAATGTATAGCAATGTGTCCCATCTTTTGGCAGATGAATCATCTATAATTTGAGAAATCCTTCTTGAACTTTTGTGACTTCTGAGGTCAGTGGGGCTTCTTGTGTGAGTGTACTTCTTTCTTTCTCTTTCCTTTTTTGGAAAGAGCTGCTAGGGCTTGATTTTCTTCTTCTCCTAGTTTCTCTTCTCTTGCCACCAACCTTGCTTCTTCCTGAGTGCAATCCTCCCATAGTCTATTGAATTTCGTTAGCTTTCTTCTTGAACAAATTCCTTGGATGAATGATTCCCAAGATCTGGGTAGGCCATTCATGGTGGTCATCACTAGCTCGACTTCTTCGATCATATCTCCAATGGCTTCAAGTTTCTCCTTGGTCTGAGATTCCCTTGTGAAGTATGATTGAATGGATTTTGAACTTTTCATCTTCTCACTCTTGAGTTGTGTCCTCAAGGTCATCTTCTGATTGATATTCTTTCCTTCAAACAATTGGGATAGGGCATTGAACATTTTCTTGGGAGTTGTTACTAATGAGACGTGAGGGATCAAATGGTCCTTTATAGAATCAACAATGATTCTCTTTTCCCTCACCATATCCTTCTTATTCTTAGCTTTGGCTTCAGCTCCCTCTGGCTATGGAACTTCTTCCTTCACAAGATTTTCCAAGTCATTTTCTTCAAGAATGAGCATTACTTTGTACTTCCATGCTCAGAAGTTATCAACTCCTTCAAGATTCTCAACAAGCTTGGTGCTAGGTGCCATCCTGCCCTTAACCAAAGATATAATAAAAACTTTTTCAAAGAACAAGAGTTTATAATCTTAATAGAGAGTAGTTTCCAAGACGTCTAGGGTTTTTATGAGAAAACCCTAAATTTTAAAACTTCAAATTTTTTACATATGATCCAGGGGAAAAAAGCGCTCTCCTAAGGCGAGTTCACTAATGGTCTTGGCTTGATCAAACTCCTTCTGAAAATGTGTGACGTCACCTTCTAGGGTTTTGCAGTTGCAGCGATTTTTTCAATTGCAATAGCTTCTATTTACTGTGCAAATGACTTCTTGCAGGCCTGCTCTGATACCAAGTTAAAATTATCTTATATCAGTTAAGATGTTAGGTATTCTTTAACTTTAAAGCATTAAAACAATAACCATAACAATAAGGATCACTGAACAACATTACACTATTTATCTTGGGAAACCCTCATGGGGGAGAAAACCCAGCGAAACTTCTTTAATATAGATTCTTCAACAAGTACAATATCTCTACATGAGAGATCTCACCATAACATAAGATAAAGCAGAAAACCTAGCCCATAATAGAGTAGCGCACCACTTGAACAAGATAGGTCACTAAGATGTCTTCTCCTTTCCTAAGATAGGTCATGAAGACATCTTCTCCTTGCCACCGGTTATCCTCCTCAAACTTGTGCATGCAAAAGATAGGAGCTTGTGTTGTGTGTCGTGCCAAATGAGGTGCCTATACACATTGCACTGATCCCTTAAATAATCCAGGGCTGACATCAAAATTTACCCTTTGATTTACAAATTACCTGTTGAGGAACAAAAGGGTCGACTTTTACAAAGGCACAATAGGGCCAAATATAATGACAATGTCTTTTAGGGTTTTGTCATTACAAATATAATAGGAATATCTTACGAAGCTACTCAAACTTCAGCAGTGACCTCCCTGTCCAATATACAGACTAGGTGTACCTAGAAGTTTCCTTTTGATAATCAACAACATGGTTAGGGTCATGTACATACTTTTTCAACGACACAAAACACATTATGAACTTTTATGGTAGCAAACAATGCAAGCATGTATGAAACATGTCCTATCCTATCCAAGATCTCAAATGGACCACAATATTTGGCAACCAATTTAGTGCAGCGCCCCAACTTCAATGAATTATTTATTGGCTATACTTTCATAAAAACATGCTCCCTAACTATTAACTCGATTTTTTGTCATGTTTTTCCTTTAAATATATGTTTGATATTGAATTTTGCTCTTCCATTTCTGAATAGCTCTATTCCAAGTACTACTATGTCTACAAGAATGTCACAACTAATTAGAGTATTACATGTTTTGCCATGCAATGTCTCAAATAGAATTATCTTCAATGAAGCTTGGTATTCATTATTGTATGTGAATTCCACTAAATGCAAGTAATCCTCCCATACATTATTAACATGTCTTTAATCACTTGATTGACTCTCTGTTTTCACATCTATTTGTGGATCATATGTTGTATTAAAGTTCATATTTGTACCAAAACCCCTAAATAATCATTTCCAAAAGTTTGGGGTAAACTTTGGATCTCTGTCTGAAATAATTGCTTCAAGTATCCCATGCAAACGTGGCAATCTCTTTCAAGTAAATCTTTGCTATATGAGTTATCTTATGAGTCAACTTAACTGGAATAAAGTGATCAACTTTGGTTAACTTGTCCACCACTACCATTAAGAAATCATGTTGCTTGTCAATCGGGTTTAGCTCGAGTGGTTGGAAGGAATGATTGTCATCCTCCCCACCCAAGTTCAATTCTCACAAGTGACATGTTGAGCTCATGATGAGTATATTGTTGTAATGGCTTGAGCCCTATTTTTGACTGACCTTGTGCCCTGAAGATTCTAGGGTTTACCCTAGGTACCATCCTCGAAATGAGGGGAAGAACTCGAGGGTTATACCTAGGCTTTGTAACCTAGAAAAAAAATGAAATCATGTTGCCTTCTTGTCTTCGGCAACTAAGTAATAAAATCAATAGTTACCACTTCCCATTTCCACTCTGGAATTGGTAATGGTTGTATCAAACATTCTAGATGTGAATGTTCAATGTTTACTCTTTCAAGTAAATCTCTGCTATATTAGCTATCTTATGAGCCAACTTAACTAGAATAAAGTGATCAACTTTGGTTAATTTGTTCGCCACTACCATTATGAAATCATGTTGCCTATCAATTGGGTTTAGCTCGGGTGGTTGGAAGGAATGATTGTCAATTCTCACAAGTGATATGTTGAGCTCATGATGAGTATATTGTTGTAATGGCTTGAGACCTGTTGTTGACCGACCTTGTATTCTAGGGTTTACCCTAGGTACCATAGTCGAAATGAGAGGAATAACTCGAGGGTTTTCCCTAGGCTTTGTAACCTAGAAAAAAACTGAAATCATGTTGCCTTGTTGTCTTCAACATTTGAGTAATAAAATGAATAGTTACCACTTCCCATTTCCACTCTGGAAATGGCAATGGTTGTTGCAAACCTTCTAGATGTGAATGCTCAATGTTTACTCTTTGACATTCCATGCACCTAATAATCAACCACGTCTTTTTTCATCCCTAACCAAAAATATTGACTTATTGTGCTGCATAACAAGAATGTCCAGCATACATAGCATTTTGCATTTTTTTTAATACAAATTTCTTAATTCACAAGAATTATGCTCATAAACTCTATTTTCTCCTTCCCTCTAATATGTTTAATATCAAAATCATTTCACTAATATATTCCAACAATCTTGTTTTCTTAGCATTTAAAATTTGATGTTCAAATAAATATTTCAAACCATTAGCCCTCAAGGTGTAGGGTCAGTGATGGAGTGTCCCCACCCGAGTTCAATTCTCACAAGTGACTTGTTGAGCTCATGATGAGTATATTGTTGTAATGGCTGATCCCTATTGTTGACCAACCTTGTGCTCTGAAGATTCTAGGGTTTACCCTAGGTACCATCTTCGAAATGAGGGGAAGAACTCGAGGGTTATACCTAGGCTTTGTAACCTAGAAAAAAAATGAAATCATGTTGCCTTGTTGTCTTCGAAAACTGAGTAATAAAATCAATAGTTACCACTTCACATTTCCACTCTGGAATTGGTAATGGTTGTAGAAAACCTTCTAGATTTGAATGATCGATGTTTAGTCTTTCAAGTAAATCTCTGCTATATTAGTTATCTTATGAGCCAACTTAACTGGAATAAAGTGATCAACTTTGGTTAATTTGTCCACCACTACCATTATGAAATCATGTTGCCTGTGAATTGGGTTTAGCTCGGGTGGTTGGAAGGAATGATTGTCAATTCTCACAAGTGACATGTTGAGCTCATGATGAGTATATTGTTGTAATGGCTTGAGACCTATTGTTGACCGAGCTTGTCCCCTGAAGATTCTAGGGTTTACCCTCAATACCATCGTCGAAATGAGAGGAAGAACTCAAGTGTTTTCCCTAGGCTTTGTAACCTAGAAAAAAACTTGAAATCATGTTGCCTTGTTGTCTTCATTTGAGTAATAAAATCAATACTTACCACTTCCCATTTCCACTCTGAAATTGGTAATGGTTGTTGCAAACCTTCTAGATGTGAATGCTCAATGTTTACTTTTTGACATTCCATGCACCTAATAATCAACCACATCTTTTTTCATTCCTAACCAAAAATATTGACTTATTGTGCTGCATAACGAGGATGTCCAACGTACATAGCATTTTGCATTTTTTTTAATACAAATTTCTTAATTCACAAGAATTATGGGCATAAACTCTATTTTCTCCTTCCCTCTAATATGTTTAATATCAAAATAATTTCATTAATAAATTCCAACAATTTTGTTTTCTTAGCATTTAAAATTTGATGTTCAAATAAATATTTCAAACCATTAGCCCTCAAGGTGTAGGGTCGGTGATGGAGTGTCCCCACCCAAGTTCAATTCTCACAAGTGACATGTTGAGCTCATGATGAGTATATTGTTGTAATGTCTTGAGCCTTATTGTTGAGCGACCTTGTGCCCTAAAGATTCTAGGGTTTAACCTAGGTACCATCCTCAAAATGAGGGGAAGAACTCAAGGGTTATACCTAGGCTTTGTAACCTAGAAAAAAAATGAAATCATGTTGCCTTGTTGTCTTCGGCAACTTAGTGATAAAATCAATAGTTACCACCTCCCATTTCCACTCTGGAATTGGTAATGGTTGTAGCAAACCATCTAGATGTGAATGCTCAACGTTTACTCTTTCAAGTAAATCTCTACTATATTAGTTATCTTATGAGCCAACTTAGCTGGAATAAAGTGATCAACTTTGGTTAATTTTTCCACCACTACCATTATGAAATCATGTTGCCTGTCAACTGGGTTTAGCTCGGGTCATTGGAAGGAATGATTGCCAATTCTCACAAGTGCCATGTTGAGCTCATGATGAGTATATTGTTGTAATGGCTTGAGACCTATTGTTGACCGACCTTGTGCCCTGAAGATTCTAGGGTTTACCCTAGGTACCATCGTCGAAATGAGAGGAAGAACTCGAGGTTTTTCCCTAGGCTTTGTAACCTAGAAAAAAACTTGAAATCATGTTGCCTTGTTGTCTTCGACATTTGAGTAATAAAACCAATAGTTACCGCTTTCCATTTCCACTCTGGAATTGGTAATGGTTGTTGCAAACCTTCTAGATGTGAATGCTCAATGTTTACTCTTTGAAATTCCATGCACCTAATAATCAACCACATCTTTTTTCATTCCTAATAAAAAATATTGACTTATTGTGCTGCATAACGAGGATGTTCAGCATACATAGCATTTTGTATTTTTTTTAATACAAATTTCTTAATTCACAAGAATTATGGGCATAAACTCTATTTTCTCCTTCCCTCTAATATGTTTAATATCAAAATCATTTCACTAATAAATTCCAACAATTTTGTTTTCTTAGCATTTAAAATTTGATGTTCAAATAAATATTTCAAACCATTAGCCCTCAGGGTGTAGGTTTGGTGATGGAGTGTCCCCACCCGAGTTCAATTCTCACAAGGGACATGTTGAGCTCATGATGAGTATATTGTTGTAATGGCTTGAGCCCTATTGTTGACAGACCTTGTGCCTTGAAGATTCCAGGGTTTACCCTAGGTACCATCCTTGAAATGAGGGGAAGAACTCAAGGGTTATACCTAGCTTTGTAACCTAAAAAAAAAAATGAAATCATGTCTTGTTGTCTTCGACAATTGAGTAATAAAATCAATAGTTGCCAGTTGCCATTTCCACTTTGGAATTGGTAATGGTTGTAGCAAACCTTCTAGATGTGAATGCTCAATGTTTACTCTTTCAAGTAAATCTCTGCTATATTAGTTATCTTATGAGCCAACTGAACTAGAATAAAGTGATCAACTTTGGTTAATTTGTCCACCACTACCATTATGAAATCATGTTTCCTGTCAATTGGGTTTATCTCGGGTGGTTGGAAGGAATGATCGTCAATTCTCACAAGTGACATGTTGAGCTCATGCTGAGTATATTGTTGTAATGGCTTGAGACCTATTGTTGACCGACCTTGTGCCTTGAAGATTATAGGGTTTACCCTAGGTACCATCATCGAAATGAGAGGAAGAACTTGAGGTTATTCCCTAGGCTCTGTAACCTAGAAAAAAACTTGAAATCATGTTGCCTTGTTGTCTTCGACATTTGAGTAATAAAATCAATATTTATCACTTTCCATTTCCACTCTGGAATTGGTAATGGTTGTTGCAAACCTTCTAGATGTGAATGCTCAATGTTTACTCTTTGACATTCCATGCACCTAATAATCAACCACATCTTTTTTCAGTCCTAACCAAAAATATTGACTTATTGTGCTGCATAATGAGGATGTACATAGCATTTTGCATTTTTTTTTAATACAAATTTCTTAATTCACAAGAATTATGCTCATAAACTCTATTTTCTCCTTCCCTCTAATATGTTTAATATCAAAATCATTTCACTAATAAATACCATCAATCTTGTTTTCTTAGCATTTAAAATTTGATGTTCAAATAAATATTTCAAACAAGTAGCCCTCAAGGTGTAGGGTTGGTGATGGAGTGTCCCCACCCGAGTTCAACTCTCACAAGTGACATGTTGAGCTCATGATGAGTATATTGTTGTAATGACTTGAGCCCTATTGTTGATCGACCTTGTGCCCAGAAGATTCTAGGGTTTTCCCTAGGTACCATCCTCGAAATGAGGGGAAGAACTCGAGGTTTATACCTAGGCTTTGTAACCTAGAAAAAAAATGAAATCATGTTTCCTTGTTGTCTTCGGCAACTGAGTAATAAAATCAATAGTTGCCACTTCCCATTTCCACTCTGGAATTGGTAATGGTTGTAGCAAACCTTCCAGATGTGAATGCTCAATGTTTACTCTTTCAAGTAAATCTTTGCTATATTAGTTATCTTATGAGCCAACTTAACTAGAATAAAGTGAGTCCACCACTACCATTATGAAACCATGTTGCATGTCAATTGGGTTTAGCTCGGGTGGTTGGAAGGAATGATTGTCAATTCTCACAAGTGACATGTTGAGCTCATGATGAGTATATTATTGTAATGGCTTGAGACCTATTGTTGACAGACCTTGTGCCATGAATATTCTAGGGTTTACCCTAGGTACCGTCGTCGAAATGAGAGGAAGAACTCGAGGGTTTTCACTAGTCTTTGTAACCTAGAAAAAACGTTGAAATCATGTTGCCTTGTTGTCTTCGACATTTGAGTAATAAAATCAATAGTTACCACTTTCCATTTTCACTCTGGAATTGGTAATGGTTGTTGCAAACCTTCGAGATGTGAATGCTCAATGTTTACTCTTTGACATTCCATTCACCTAATAATCAACCACATCTTTTTTCATTCCTAACCAAAAATAAGTCACTCTTTGACATTCCATGCAACTAATAATCAACCACATCTTTTTTCATTCCTAACCAAAAACACTGACTTATTGTGTTGCATAAGGAGGATGTCCAACATACATAACATTTTACATTTTGTTTAATACAAATTTCTTAATTCACAAGAATTATGGGCATAAACTCTATTTTCTCCTTCCCTCTAATATGCTTAATATCAAAATCATTTCACTAATAAATTTCAACAATCTTGTTTTCTTAGCATTTAAAATTTGATGTTCAAATAAATATTTCAAACCAGTAGCCCTCAGGGTGTAGTGTCGGTGATGGAGTGTCCCCACCCGAGTTCAATTCTCACAAGTGACATGTTGAGCTCATGATGAGTATATTGATGTAATGGCTTGGGCCCTATTGTTGATAAGCCTTGTGCCATGAAGATTCTAGGGTTTACCCTATGTACCATCCTCAAAATGAGGGAAGAACTCTAGGGTTATACCTAGGCTTTGTAACCTAGAAAAAAAATGAAATCATGCCTTATTGTCTTCAACAACAGAGTAATAAAATCAATAGTTACCACTTCCCATTTCCACTTTGGAATTGGTAATGGTTGTAGCAAACCTTCTGGATGTGAATGATTCATGTTTACTCTTTCAAATAAATCTATGTTATATTAATTATCTTATGAGCCAACTTAACTGGAATAAAGTGATCAACTTTGGTTAATTTGTTTTAGCCTATAGCCTGTCAATTGGGTTTAGCTAGGATGATTGGAAGGAATGATTGTCAATTCTCACAAGTGACATGTTGAGCTCATGATGAGTATATTGTTGTAATGGCTTGAGACCTATTGTTGACCGACCTTGTGCCCTGAAGATTCTAGGTTTTACCCTAGGTACCATCGTCGAAATGAGAGGAAGAACTCTAGTGTTTTCCCTAGGCTTTGTTACCTAGAAAAAAACTTGAAATCATGTTACCTTGTTGTCTTCGACATTTGAGTAATAAAATCAATAGTTACCACTTCCCATTTCCACTCTGGAATCGGTAATGGTTGTTGCAAACCTTCTAGATGTGAATGCTCAATGTTTACTCTTTGACATTCCATGCACCTAATAATCAACCACATCTTTTTTCATTCCTAACCAAAAATATTGACTTCTTGTGCTGCATAACGAGGATGTCCAGCGTACATAGCATTTTGCATTTTTTTTCATACAAATTTCTTAATTCGCAAGAATTATGGGCATAAACTCTATTTTCTCCTTCCTTCTAATATGTTTAATATTAAAATCATTTCACTTATAAATTCCAACAATCTTGTTTTCTTAGCATTTAAAATGTGATGTTCAAATAAATATTTCAAACCATTAGCCCTCAGGGTGTAGGGTCGGTGATGGAGTGTATTGTTAAGGCACTTCGTTCAAAACCGTGGCTTACCTTCTGTGTCACATGTGGGGCAGTGTGGGCACCCTTGGAGGTTATATTGGTAGCAATCGAATAACTCGACCACGTGTCACGCGAGTACGTGCCTGACTAGTTGCTAATTTTGCCAATCACAAAAAAATATTTCAATCCATTATAATATGTTCTTAACTCAAACTTTCTCCCCATCAAATAATGTCTCCATATATTTAGCGCATGAACTCTTGCAACGAGTGTTAAATCATGTGTGGCATAGTTATTTTCATACTTCATAAGCTTCCTAGATTCACAACATATCACATGTCCATCATAAGAACTCCACCAAGTCCCTCTTTGCAAACATCTATTACCACAAATCTTTGTTTGTTGGGATCAACAATCTTAAGAATGGGGGCATTAATGAGCCATTTTTTGGCATCCATTCGAACTTAATTCAAACTTTGGCATCCATTCAAACTTAATTCCCTTCTTTTGTAAAGATGTAATGAGATGAGCAATTTTAGAAATCCTTCTATGAATCCTTTGTAGTATCCAACAAACTCCATGAATGACCTTACCTTAGCTATGTGCTTAGGTGTATGACATCCTCTAATAGTTTCAATCTTCTTTACATCTACTATTATTCCTTCCATGGATATGATGTTTCCCAAAATGAATTTGGCTAAGATAAAAGGAACATTTTCTTAACTTAGAATGTAGTTGATGCTCTCTTAACACTTGTAGTTCTAACCTCAAGTGCTCTTCATGCTCCTCTGACTTTGAATAAATAAAAATGTCATCTAAAATTACAATGACAAACTTATCAAGTAATATCTAAATATTATATTCATTAAGCACATGAAGGTAGTTGGTGCATTTGTCAATCCAAATGGCACCACTACAAATTCATAGTGCCCATACTATGGTTCTGAAAAGTAATATCTAAATATTATATTCATTAAGCACATGAAGGTAGTTGGTGCATTTGTCAATCCAAATGGCACCACTACAAATTCATAGTGCCCATACTATGGTTCTGAAAAGTGTTTTCATCAATGCATAGTTGCAAAGTCTCATATTCCTTTTTCATAAAGAGTATTATTGCTCCCCAAGGAGAGACACTTGGGCATATACACCCCTTCTTTAATAGTTCTTCTATTTTCATTTGCAACTCCTTCAATTGAGGTTTACTCAATATTTTAGTTGTAAGGATGAAATTTTCCTTATAGAAATGGACTTGGGATTGTCTTCAAGTCTACCTCAGTGCTGACACCATTCATATCTAATGGGCAATGTTTGACAATTTCATTAATTTTCCTTTTTGTCCTAGTAGCCAATTGAACAAACCATGATTTCTCATACTTCTCTCCAAATGAACTCTTTCTACCAAAGTAGGGGCAATGTAATTATGAGTCTCTTGAATCGATTTAAATTGTAATAGGTTGTGATTGACAATCTTAACTTCAACCTCAATTGTGTTTCGCTAATGATCTATCGGTTTCATTAATGATCTACCTGTCAATTTTCCAAGGTAGCATGTGTTCTTGGGATGTTCCAATCCACATCTTCCATGCATGTTGTGCACATTCTTCATTATGCATTCTTTATAAAAACAATTTATGTATAAATTGTCTCCTTCGCATCCCCAACAATTTATTAATTTTCCTGCCCTTTTTCCCAAGGATTTTGTCATCTTAGATCTAGTCTATGCACGCAGATTTTTCCATCTTAGATCCCTTCTTCCTTTGAACTTGCTTGTCCTTTTTATTATCTCTCCAGATACTTCTAAAAATATATACTACACTTGCTCTGGTCATACAAGTATTTAGCCTTCCTTATTGTCTCTTCAAAGTTTTAGTTTTATCAAACTAAATTTTATCTTTGTAGAATGCAAGCAACCCACTTAGAAACCTCTTTAATATAGTTAGCATACCTCGATAGCGCCAAAAAAATCTCATATTCTTCCATGGTCATATTTCCCAACTTGAACTCAAAAAATTCAAGCATCTTCTTGTCATAGTTCAAAAAACATTTCAATAATATATAATTGTGATCAACTATGGCTCCCATCTACTTAGTCTCAAAACCCTAGCCCTTCCACTCCATCCCATCATCGAGCTCCATTACACCATTCTTCTAATCATAACCAATCAAAATCCCTTTCTCATACCCAAAATCTCTCCCTTAATCCCTCCCTTTGATCACACCTAGCAACAAGGACACAACAAAAATCATAAGCTCAAGTGTCTCTAGATTTTCTTTCCCTTAATGTAATCTAAAAGCATATTTGAATACCCATTTTGGAGATGGACGCGAAGGTCCCGATCACAAGCAATCCCCTTGAGTTTGTTCATACTTATATGACACCACCCTTAGTCCAAAGTCTTTGCCCCATGCTTACTACACTATGACCATAACCCTACTCAACTTCCTTCCTCCAACCCTATTGCATAACCTCTCTCATTGGGAGGCACCATCCAAACCTAGCCCTCTTTCCACTCTACTTGTCTATGACAACTCTTCCTGGAAGAAGAAAGAGTCCAATGTATTAAATTAGCACCGCAAACATTGATATTCAAGAAAAGGAGATTGGGCCATCCTCCAACAAAGCATTCATTGGAAAATTTAACAATGGTAATGAGCGATTTAAGAAAGCCATGAAAGTTTGCACCACAAGTAAATGGTTAGTCTATGGTTTATACACCTAAGATTCATTTCAGTTTTTGAGAGGTTTTAAGGGCCACATTTCAACAATGCGTCTTGTATATATATTCAATATTGGGAACCAAGTTTGAACCTTGTTATCGCGCAAATTGTAGGTTGGGCAAAGCCCGACCCAATCCACACGATGGCAATAACAATGGGAGTGATAACAAACCCATTAATAACAAACTAACTGATCTCCCTCTAGAATTATGAATGCAAAACACAACAACTTGGAGAATTATGAATGCAAAACACAACAAATTGGAGACGATAGGAAAATTTATCAAGAACCATGATGACTCTCACGATAGAAAGCCTATGAGTAGGGTAGAAGTAATAGAAATCCATGTTAAATATAAATGAGGGTCTACCAAATGCATTGACCCCAACCATGGCAACATTATACATTGGCAATGTTCCTTTTTGCTAGAGATTGGACACCTCAAATATCTTAAAATCATTAATATAAAGGGCCCTTAAGAACATGGCTGAGAAAAACACTAAAAGGACATAACTACTCATATTCTAGAGATGGAACAACACTGCCTCCAAACATTTAGAAACCCTCCTCGATTAACCCCCCTCATCAAGCTCTCACAACCCCATGTAACCAATTTCCTAATAAAGACATGTTAGGAAAGTTTGATTAATAAATCTCACAACCCCATGTAACCAATTTTTTAATAAAGACATGTTAGGAAAGTTTGATTAATAAATATGACTTAATTTTTTTTACAGAAACGGATATGTTTTGATATTAAAATTCTCGGCATAAGTGCCCATTTACATGTTTCCAAGATTGTCGAGACATCTCCCAATAATCCCCCATACCCAGAATCCACCCATCTCTAATTCTAACATAATGAAGCTTCTTAGATTATAGAATCCCCAATAGCGACGAGATTTCCCCTAACTTAAAGACACAAACAAACTGCTGAAGAAAAAAGCAATAAAACATAAAAACACTACTATGGAATTGGATCCCAATTTTCTTTATCATCCCATAATAGAGTGCCCACTAGGAGAAGAGCAACTTTGTTTGATTCCGCATCTGCCTCTTTGTTGTTGTTCCGCAAAACATGGAAATAGCTTAACTTTTGAAAGGAGTTAGCAAGCTTTTTAATTCTCATAATCAATCTAGTTAGTCGAAGATCCTTCCGACTTGAATTTTCCACTAGCATTTTTATGAGAGCCTGAGAATCGCCCAAGATCTTTGCTTCCTTGATGCCCACCTTTTGTAAAATCGTGACGCCTTTAATCAACGCCATCGCCTCTGCTTGGGTATTGGTGTCTTGGCCTAGTCCCCAAGCGTACCTGTGCTCAATTTGGCCCTCCATGTTCTTGATAACTCCACCTGCACCTGCATTCCCCGGATTACCTTTCGCCGCCCCATCGAAGAACAAAGAGTAGCAATCCATTTCCTTATTCCAATTGCTAAAGCTCTCTTCTGACATTATAATCTGCCAGTCTTTTTTCTTTTCCTCTTGAAAATCTGCATTGGTAAGTTGTAAACCCAACAATCTACCCCACTCCACCTCAAGAGGGGAGAGGTTTTTATCGATGAGATTCCGCACATGCTCACTCAGAAACTCTTTAAGAGTGGTTTTAATCTTAGTCAAGATCACTTTAGGAGTATGCGTTTTCCCCTGGAATATCCTGTTGTTCCATTCCAACCAAATTTTCTAGAAGGTCAGCGTTGGTAAGACCAGCCAATCGGCCTTAAACCAATTGTTATTTGGCAGTTGTTCAGGGTAGTGATGCATCCAATTAGCATGTAGATCGAAAATGGAGGATGGAAGCTTTAAGTCCACAAACCAAAGGCTCAACACTTCACTCCAGACTTCTAAACCGTAGGTGCAATCCAGCATTAAATGTTGGGTGTTTTCTTCATTTACCAAACACGGAGGGCATCTGGATGGGCCATGGAAGCCTTTCCTCATGATATTATCTGTTGTAAGCACCTGATTGTGGCATAGCAACCAATTGAAAAAGTCAATTTTGGGAATGCATTTTTGTTTCCATAGGCTTTTCCAGAGAGTTGGGCATGGAGGAGCATACGAAATTGCACGCAATAATTTATAACCTTGCGCCACAGAGTAAGAGCCGGAATGCGACCCCCAGCCTCTCTGGTCATGCTTCTCTTCATGTGTAGGAGCCTTACCTTTAATCGGATCGAAGCTCCAACCAAGCATCTTCAAGATCACTCGGCAATTCCAGCTTCATCCATTCCAACCAGGGTTTGTCTTTCCAAATAGAAATGTCCCACAGAGAGACCAAACCTACGTTCTTCATCCAGCAACACAAATCTTGAAGCTCGTGAGCATCCGCTAGTGGAACATCGTTCATTATTCGATCCTCCCAAAGGTCTATAGATTTACCATTCCCCGAGACCCAATACAAATTGTCATGAATGAGCGCATAGGCCTGCACGCACAATTTGTGGATTTGCGATCCATTAGCTGATTGAATAGTTCTGTCAAGGCATCGTTTTCTTGGTCCAGCGAAGTACTTCTTCCAGAGAACACGCTGAGCCCAACTAGCCTTAGGGGTGACCTGCCTCCAAAGAATTTTGGCTCCCAACGCTAAATTTTGCAATCTCATGTCTTTGAAGTTCAGACCTCCCTCTAAAATTGGCTTGGTGACTTTGTCCCAATTGACAAGGGGCAATCTATTTATGTTTTGTTTTCCACCTTTCCAAAAGAAGTTTCTTATTATGCCTTCCATTTTTCTGAGAATTCCAAGAGGAGCTAGCATAAGCGAAGTTTGATAAGTTGGGAGACTGTTCAATACCGACTTAATGAGCACAGTCTTCCCTGCAAGATTCAAGCAAGAAAAACCACAAGCCTACAATTTACATTAAAACTTGTCAAGGAGGGGAATCCAATCCTTACCCGAAGGCTTTTTGTGTGAGATAGGCAGTCCAAGATACTTGAAGGACATCCATTGAATGGAATCGACAAAACCCCAGCATCTGGCAATAGCGTTCAGTTCAGTTTGAGGCACATTCCAGCCATAAATGTGACACTTCCCAGCATTCAAACTACTGCCCGAGGCAATGCAGAACTCATCCACCACCAACTTGAACTTATAGGCAGTGTGAACAGAAGCTACCCCAAGGAGAAGGGAATCATCTGCAAATAAGGCATGATTGATTTCTTTTACTCCTCTAACTATTTGAAGACCCAAAATGTCCTTATCTGATCTTCTTTTTTCCAGAATGTAGCTTAAGGCATAGGCTTGGAGGACAAAGAGCAAGGGGAGAGCGGGCATCCTTGCCTTAGCCCTCTTGAGGCTTTAAAAAAATCTGTTGCTCTCCAATTCACCAATGGAGCAATCCATGGCTCGGAAATGCAGGCACTGATCCAACTAATGAGGCCAGACCCAAACCCAAACTTATGCATGACTTCGAACAGAAATGAGTGCCTAACCCTATCGAACGCATTTGCAAAATCAAGCTTAAGTATGATACCTTTTTCTTTTCTCTTCAGACTTAAGTGTATCGCCTCTTGGACTAGGATTATATTATCAGCAATTTGCCTTCCTTGAACAAAGCCCCCTTGGTTCTCCGAAATGAGGTCTGAAAGAATCCCTTTCATTCTGTTGGCAATTACCTTTGTTATGATCTTGTATCCAATATTGCACAGGGAAATGGGCCGGAACCTATTGAAGGAATTTGCACCCTTCTCTTTCGAGATGAGGGCTAGAAAAGTGGAGTTCGTACTACCCCCAATTTTCTTACAGTCTTGGGATTTTAGAATCATTTTATGAAGATCTTTTTTCACAAACTGCCAACAAGTTTGGATAAAGTTTGTCGTGAACCCATCCGGGCCTAGGGCTTTATCTGAACTCCTGGCAAACAAGGCAACCTTTATTTCTTTCATAGTAACTTTAGCCTCTAACTTCTGATTCATTCTAGCTGTGATTTTAGAAGGTATCTCATCTAGAAGCTTATCGTTGCATCCCTGCACCTCTGCTTCACTGAATAGACTTTTAAAATGGTTGAAGGCAACCTTTTTAATACTTGGAAAATCACTATAAGTTTGGGTGTCATCCTTAATTTCTGAAATGGAGTTGTAACCTCTCCTAGCTTGGGCTTGCTTGTGGAAAAAATAAGTGTTTCTATCTCCAGATTTCAGCCAAAGGCTTCTGGATTTTTGCCTCCAATATTCCTCCTCCTGTCTAAAAGTGTTCTGAAAATTTTGTTGTAATTCTTCCTCCCTTTTTAAAGTCTCACTCAATATTTCTGCCTCTTCCATGTAGACTTGTTGATTCTCAAGAGCTGATTGGAAATGCTTTCTTTCCTCTGCGGGACTAGGGATAGTTTTGGCCCAACTTTTCAAAGCTATTTTCACTCTTCTCAACTTCTCCTCCCAAACGAAGAATGGAGAACCCATGACCAACATCTTCCATATTTCTTCAACCCTCTACAAGAAGTCCTTTTGTTTTGTCCAGAGAGGACTAAATCGAAAGGGGATAGGGCCTAAATTCATTTGGGCTAAGAGAACTAGCTTTTTAGGTATATGATCCGAATTGCTACTAGTGAGAATGCTCATTTTCGTATCAAGGCCAAGAAGAAGATAGGAACTTTGAATGAGAAACCTATCTAATCTAGTAGCAATATAACCAGGGCCCACCCTTTTATTTGACCAGGTGTACTTACCTCGACAAGGCTTGATGTCGAGAAGATCTCAATCATGAATAAGATCCTCCACCCACTCTTGAGCCGGATCTCTCACAATACATCCCCCTCGCTTTTCGCCCTGGCTGAGGGAAATATTAAGATCCCCTGCAATTAGAATGTTTTCCAGCTCCTCCCCATCCGCCATGTCTCTCAGAGAGTCCCAGCAATATTTCTTTTCCCCTGCATTTACTGGAACGTAAACATTGAAGAAACTGAAAATCTCCTTCGAATCTTGATGTTGAAACTTTGTGAACAGCCAATGAACATTTTGTTTTTCAGCTACCAAATTGAGTTTGGAAGCATTCCAAAGAGTGCCCAAACCTCTCGAGGCCCCTCTGGCTGAGACCGCCTTTGTCCCGCCTTTGTTCCAGAAATTTTTGTTGCTTTGGAGGAAGAAGTTTTCCTCCAATTTTGTCTCCTCGACTAGCATTATGTCTAGGTTTTCTGTCATGATTAGACTCCTCATGGCTTCTTCTTTCCTCTTACTCCCCAAACCTCTACAGTTCCAAGAGAACACATTCATTATTTATTTTTGTTAGAGGGCCTCCCTTCGAGCCCTGTCCCTGGTTTCTTTTCATCTTTGGAGTTTGAGCCAAAAGCTTCTCCAAAGTAGGTTGGCTTCCGTGCACTTTGTCTTTATATGTTTCTTTTTCTCTCTTCTCCCTGGATGACATCCTTCCCCTTGCCGATCACCGTGGATTGAGATTCTCCTATCTCTCCTTCCTCCTCGGATTCTTCCGAGCCTTGACTTTCCACCTCGCTCACTGTGTGCTTATCTTTGGAACTTTCTGTTTCTCTTTCCCCCTTCTTTGGATCCTTTGTCGCTGCATCCTCAGTAGGCTCCTTGTCTTTAGTCCTTGTGTCTCCGTCTTCTCCCTCTGAGGCAGGTCCACATCAGGGATTTCTTGTGAAGCTGAGCCAAAGGGCCCGAACGTGTTTTCTGGATCTTTTGGCGGTAGGTTTTTTGGGGACGCGTTGTTACCTTTGGACTGGTTTCCCTTGCTCTTTTCATGTCCTGCCGGATTAGAGGCCTTTGGGTTAGCCTTGGACCTCTTTACCTGCTTCCAACCTGCACAGTCGTATTGGTCTTTATTGTTTGCCCTGTCAATAAATTTTCCCAACGCATCCTCTATGTGTTTCAGAGAGTCCCAGTTCCAACATTGTATTAGGAGATTAGGCAATCTGACCCACACTGGAACTGCTGATGGAACGTCCTCTGCTGGGTCGAAATCCGGAGTCCACTTATTCAGATACAATCCTTGGGGCCCCATAAAATATGGGCCATTCCTGAAGATCAACTCCTTATCCTCTTTGGAGGTGAACTCAAAGGTGACATTCTGGTTGATCGATGGCTTCCAGTTTTTTATCACCCAGGTTTCCGTGGCTTTGGGAGACTACCACAGGCCTGTGAACTGCCCTCGCTCAGACATAGTCAAGGCAACTTGAATAGGACGATCCGATAGGAGAGATACCTCCGCCATTCCTTCCACTCTTTTGACAAATTTCGAGGCTTCAGTCTTCTTCTTCTTGGGTAGAGAGTCAACCAACGAGCTGAAGGCAGCTGCGTTTGGCAAAGGCGAGGGAGGGGGAGGAGAGGAGGCCCGAGAAGTTGATTAATGTATTCCTATAAAAAAAAATATCAAATAAAAACAAGTTGAGAAAGTTGATTAATGTATTCCTATAAAAAAATAAAGAAAGGATTCTAGTTTATCTGAGATTTTAGGCTATTCAAACAGTTACTTATAAAAAAAATTGACAAAAAAGTCTTCTCCAAAAAAATTTGTTTTACTTCATATAATTCTTTCTCTTCAAAAAAAATTGAAATATGTTTTACTTCATATAATTCTCTCTACAAGAAAAAATTGAAAAATGTTTTACTTTAAATAGAAAATTATTTTTATAAAACTTGGAAAAATATTGTATTCTACAAAAGTTGTTTTTGTTTAAAAAAAAATTGACTATATTCTACAAAATTTGTTTGACTATATTCTACAAAATTTAAAAAACATGTTTCTATGAAAAATATTTCATGTTGCGGTAGCACGATGAAATAAAGTATGGTTAAGTACCCTTTAGAAAGAAGTATATAATATGTTTTGTCACTGAACAGTGGAAATTTGATGTCATCCATCTGATTCTCGTTTATAAATATCAAGAGAAGATAAATTATCAAAAAACTTCATCAACAAATCCAACATCTATCAATATCAAGAGAAGATAAATTATCAAAAAACTTCATCAAAGTGACAAAACTGACAGGAATATCTTAGTTAATAGAAGTTGACTCTACTAATTCATCTAGAGGTGGTTACGGTCAAACTATAGAGGCATTTTCACTAAAGACAAAACTGACAGGAATATCTTAGTTAATAGAAGTTGACTCTACTAATTCATCTAGAGGTGGTTACGGTCAAACTATAGAGGCATTTTCACTAAAGACTGATGGACATACGACTGATAGAAGTGTAGATGTGCCACGTTCTACGGCCCCTGACCTGTTCCCTGGAATCCCTTGGGGCTTCTGGAGGCGGTTCCCTGCTATGGTGGGCGTACCAATGTGAATCCCTGTCCTCATTTCTCATCGTTTAACCTTTCGTAAGCAGTTTCGAAGTAGATGCCTTCATTGTAAGGCCCAAAATTAACTATGTTTAATTAAATATAAGGTTTATAAGTGAGCAAACTCTAACAATAGGGAATTCAAGAAAGAAGACCTACACAAAGGAAAGGGGGCCCCAAAAGTGAAAGAGGCAGGGAAGAGATCATGGAAAAGAGTCTCAAAAAACCTAAGGGAACTCAAAACTGAAAGATTATAGAAAAGAAGAGTTGTATAAAATGGCATTTTCTGGTGGTACGTCTTTATTCCTGCTGTCACAGACAAGGAAGAATGAATGTTGTGCATAGTGGGTCAAGATGGCGGGAGTGAGTGGTCTTCATGAAACAGAGAAGACTTCTTGGCCAGCTACGTTTAACGATAATGCAAAGCAATGATATATAGAAGATAGAAAAGCCCTCCCTCACCAATCGGAAGGGACACTAGTACCTGGTTCTTTATCCTATAGGTCCGAAACGATTATGTATCGGCTTCAGACACTCAAGAGCCACCTGGAGTTCGAAATGAAATGTTAGGAGACCATGAGATCTATGCTCACCAAGTAATTGAGAATTATGGTTGGTGGTTAATATGGTTAATATTACTTTCTTAGAAAATCAAGAAAGTAATAATGATGCAGAATTATCAACCACCATTGTAATTGGTGTTTGATACAACTTGGCTCCGTTAAGTGGCAATAATAAAAGGAGAAATGAGTTCTGGCACTTTCAACTTGCCTTCATTTGGTCAATTGCCTTTACCTTCTTGGCGTCACAAGGACTAGATACAGGGAATGTTGCTTACCGAAGCCCCTATCCGCCGGCCTAATGCCTCTGATCTAATAAAGCATTGCTTGCATATGCACAAGACTGGGAACTATTAGGGAGAAATAGGTCTGAATCCGCCTAATAGATTGATTGATTACTGAATATGCGTAAGAATGTTTTGGCTTTTTCGATCTCCTAATAAAGGACCCCTGAGACCTTAGGGGATGACAGAGTGAGTGCCTTGTTCGAAATAAAGGATCCGGTAAGAGGGATCCTCCAGAGTGGCCCCACACCCATCAACACCCTCACTGCGCACCCCTGGCAGGCCATCACGGCTCACCTTGAAACAACACGCCACGACACGGAGCACCTACCATTGTAATTGGTGTTTGATGCTATTCTCCTATAAAATTAAGAAAAATAAGAATAATCATTCACCACTATTATGGTAAATGGTTAATATTATTTTCTTAAAGAAGAAAGTAATAATGATATTCTCCTATAAAATCAAGAAAAATAAGAATAATCATTCACCACTATTATGTAAATGGTTATTATTACTTTCTTAAAAAAATTAAATAATAATGATATAGAATTATTAGAATTATCTACCACTATTATAGTTGGTGGTTAATAGTCCCAACAAGAAATCAAAAAAAATAAGATAATTTATTCATCACTAATATGGTTGGGTTAATATTACTTTATTAGAAAACAAATAAATAAAATGATGCAGAATTATCCACCACTATTATGGTTGGTGGTTAATATTACTTTCTTAAAAGACCAAGAAGTAAAATGATGCAGAATTATCCACCACTATTGTAATTGGTGGTTAATTACTACATTCCTAGAAAATCAAGGAAATTAAAAAAATGGTTAATAGTCCCAACCAGAAATCAAGGACCACTATTGTAATTGGTGGTTAATTACTACATTCCTAGAAAATCAAGGAAATTAAAAAATGGTTAATAGTCCCAACCAGAAATCAAGGAAAATAAGATAATTTATTCATCACTAATATGGTTGGTGGTTAATATTACTTTATTAGACAACAAATAAATAAAATGGTGCAGAATTATCCACCATTATTATGGTTGGTGGTTAATATTAACCAAGAAGTAAAATGATGCAGAATTATCCACCACTATTATGGTTGGTGGTTAATATCACTTTCTTAAAAAACCAAGAAGTAAAATGATGCAGAATTATCCACCACTATTGTAATGATTGTAATGGGTGGTTAATTACTACATTTCTAGAAAATCAAGGAAATTAAAAAAAAAAATCGTGAGAAACCATGAAACTGGAAAAAATCTTCTCAATCTAAGGTAGATGTGTAAATTTGATCTCATCAATCTAATTCTCTTAATAATCTTGTCAAAGTTTTGAGATAGCAAAAAAAAATTGAAAACATAATATTGTAACAATAACGCTCAAGAAAAAGAATCGATCTATTTGACAAGAAAAGGTACGACCTGAAAAGAAAAAAGCAAAGATAAACAGAAGGAAAAAATGTTCAAACCTAAAAAGATAAAAAAAAATAAACAAAAAAGACGACAGAACATGGAAAATGAGGAAAATCATGAAAATGTGTAAATTCGATCTCATAAATCTAATTGTCTTAATAATCTACGAAAAAAGCAAAGATAAAAAATAAAAAATAAACAAAAAAACAACAGAACATGAAAAATGAGGAAAATCATGAAAATGGAAAATTCTTCTCAATTTAAGATAGATGTGTAAATTCGATCCCATCAATCTAATTGTCTTAATAATCTAAGAAAAAAGCAAGGATAAACAACAAAGAAAAAAAGTTCATATAATATATATATATATAT
>JASDQU010102323.1:221042-254283 GCA_032191745.1 Picea mariana | reverse complement strand
TAATGATAATGAAAGTGGATGTCGTGACCACTGACCGAGAAACAATATGGTATGAATATTTGTATGTGAAATTATATTGGTTTGGATGCATTGCTATGATATGTGGACCAGTGCAGGATTTCAGGTGGTGAGACTGCCCAAAACTGAATAAACGATGACAAAACTCCCAGCAACACGGTGCCACTGTATATTCCATTGTAGGGCATGGACCCCAGTCATGTTAGGAGGGGTGGAGGCATTTCCCACCGTGTATCCTCTGAAACCTAAAGTCATGGGAGGACAGTGTTAGTTCACGCTCCCCTAGACATGTGATGATGACTGTCAGTTGCCTGTTGGGGAAGCTTGGTCATAATAGTGACACTTCCTCTTACGGGTTCTATTTGGAGTTAGGTCAATATAGTTGACGCTTCAAGATAGTCCAGCAAAGGAAGGATAGGAATGAAGATGGAAGTAAGTTAGGGAGGAAGGATGAGTAGAAATAGTTGAGAGTGTATGGAGATTTGTCTTATGGTGGAATTTATTGTTTTTCCTTCTGAAAAGAAAATGGGTATAGATAAATATTCATAATTATGTAACTAAACTACAATTGTCTAAATAACATTGTTGAGCTAGATAATTGTAATTAAAGGATTTCCCAAGCATTTTATTGGTTTATTGTCTTTTATAAAATGAATAGTCTTGTTGAATGGATTGGATACATATGGAAATTACTATAGAGATGATAGTTATTGTTATTAGTACATGCACTAGACTTGTATGTACTAGCTACACATGCATTTCTTGCACATGTACACTAGTATGTATGAGTTTTCTTGGCTTACTTACTAATAATGTCGGTTATTTGTTATGAATGTGTGAACCATGTTTCTTTTCCCTTGTATCATAAAATACTTTAACTTTGGGACGAAGTTTCCTGAAGGGTGGGTGTATGTAACAACCCTAGTTAAATAACTAATTGTCAAAGTTAAATAATTGTTAAAGGTTTATTAAGTTTAATTAATTGCCCTAATGTATATTAGTTCATTAATGATTATCTATTAATAATATTATTTATTTATTTATTGTTTAATGTATATTAATTAATTAACTCATTAAATGTTTGGGTAACGAATTTAAGTTTCATAAATTTTATTTTATTAAAAGAAAACTTAACGTATTGAATGGAGGGATAAGGTGGTTGGCATTGAATGGAGAGGTGGTGAATGGACGGGGGGATATGAGGGGGCAAAGACATTCGAGAGGGGGACTTTTGATTTTTGGGGAGGGAGAATTTCGGGAGATCAGGAGATTGTATTGGAGCATTTTTCCAGGGGAGGGATTGGAAAACTGTATTTTCTGGTTTTAGGCTTGAGGAATTTGTTGGACTGTTACAGGGGAGCATTGTTTGTTGGGAGTTTTGGGCTCGGGGGTCAGGAATCCTTACAGAATCCTGGAGCTAGGGAGCCGAATAGGCTCTGTTCCTAGCTAGCTAGGAGGAAAGATTCAGTTTTGGGCAGAGTTTGGCAGTTTCAGCTTTAGCTCGGACAACAGAGTTGGGAAACAAATCACTTGACAGGTATTTTGTTCGTTATTATGGCATGCTCATTATCGTATGTTGATTCAATATGTTATTTATGCAGTGTACATTATTCAATATATCATTTATATCATGCTGCCCATTTGGAATTTTGCCGAGCCATAAACTGTAAACTTTTATTTGCTGATGTTATTTTTCTGAATATAGAACCGTAAAAGAAGTTATAAATATCAGTGTTATGTATTAATTAATTAATTCAAGGTTCTGTTAGATAGGACACTACATGGAGGGCGACTTTGGAATGGGTGACTCTGTCGGTCAAGCCGTGCAATATGAACTTGGTGCCTCCCTCAAAAACCTCTGTCTGTACCTCAGGCCATGATGCAACTTCTTTGTTGAAGGTGGCCTCCGTGACATAAAAGAGAAGGCACTAATGATGTTGCTACCACTAAAGCTGGTGTCGTCCTTGATGGTGCTTAGTCGTTGTTTGCACAGTTGTTGATGTTGTGGTTAGGTAAAACCAAATATACAAAATCTCACACACTTGCAAATAAAATGTCAAAGAATGTAGTTGATGGATAAAAATATCATATCTATTGCTGTAAAAATCACACTTTCTAAATATTTAAGGAATGGAAAAATCTAAGGCTATGACCAACATTTGGTACTATTGTACATTTACCATGCATTTCCCTTCACTAAAAACATTTCCCTTCACTAAAAAGCTGCAATTATAGTTACATGTTCCTCTGCAAGTTGAATCTATAAACGTTGATTGGCTTGTAGAAGGTTGTCAAAACTCTGGCATAGCACGCGTTGAACTGCTTCATCTGTTATCAAAGGAACCATCTGCAACAAGTCTACGGTGGACCAGGGTTGTAAATCAATGGTTCACTGTCTACGGCAAGTTCATTCAGGTAGGCATCAATTCAGAGGCAACCCGCTTGTAATGGAATTCTTTGATCGTGAGGGAGAATCACTACTCAGCTGCGATCCTCTTAACAACTCAATAATACAGTCTCTGAAAAACCACCCCTGGTCGTTGTCCCTGAAAAATCACCGCTCAATAGTGTTTGATTGTAAAAACACATCTTGTCATTGTACCTAAAAAACCATGCTCAATACCGTAGCAATTAGTAATTAATATGCATTCTCTTCACCTGGATTTTCAATGACATTTATTCACCACGTGAACATTATAGTCTTCCAGTTTTGACACGCTATGTTTCTCATTTACAATGGTTTCAATTATCCAAATTGTGTTAATTACGATGACAATGACACTACCTCAACTCAACTCAATTTTTAATAACAAAATGTTAAAATAACTAAAATAATTTTTAAAATGTTGCATCCCATGATCCCAATTTAGACTCTGTACCAATCTGGGTCTAAACATGTCATCAACCACCAGGGCTGTGAGAGCGCCTTCCTTCGCTCACTGCAATTAATCAGCCTCACTTCTACGCAAACATACAAGGTTATATCGTTCAAAATCTACACCCACCCACCCAATCTGTGGAGGAGCGTCACTACTCTACAGCTTTAGCATCACAAAGGAAAATGCAAAACTTGGATATAATATTTATATGTTTTATGGTTGTAATGAAATAAAGAGAAAAAATAGACACAAATATTATGATTTAATTTGTCATTTAGAGATTCGATAATCCTAAAGAATCATAGAATCGACATGTTTTTTCTTGCACCCGAAAGCCCCCAAGAAGGAGTTAGATGCACGGTCTGATCTTAAATGACACAAAAAACAATTCGATAATCCTGAAGAATCATAGAATCGACATGTTTTTTCTTGCACCCGAAAGCCCCCAAGAATATCCATTGATTGATGTTAGGTCAAGCCACCAGCAGATATTAATCGTAAGAATTCAGATGTTTAAAAGCGTTATCCGGAGGACAACAAGATTAATGCATAATTATACAGAGAGGCCAATTTCATTTGTCATTATGATAAAAGTTATTAAGGATTTGACTGATTTCTACTGGTTGGTGAATGTGCAAGATCATCTGTACAGAGAACTGCAAAGAGTCTCTGGAGATGAAGATGTAATTGAAGATTACATCTTCGGACTCTTACTCGACTGGTGAACACCTTTCTCCTTGACCCGACCATCGCCGACCTTCACGGCAGACAAGCTGGACTCGACGTCGCGCGTTCCATTCCCGCGGCTGGTGCTAGTGTATTTTCTAAGATTTCTCTGAGAAGCAATACCACCAGATCCGGCCTGGAGACAAGTGAAAGACTGCTTCAAGCTTCTCTGAGAAGCAATACCACCAGATCCGGCCTGGAGACAAGTGAAAGACTGCTTCAAGCCGTCCAAGTAGCCTTTTGTTTGCATTCTATTATTATTTTTAGAAAAATATAATAACATGCACCACATTTCACCAAATTAAATAATAGAAAAATTATAAGACTTCTCCTTAGCATTTCGAACCGTCCAGAAGAAAAATTCCCACCCAAGAAAATTCAGCATATTTTATAAATCGATGATTTGTTTATTGATTTTTAAAATTTAACTACAGATTTCAATGAAGGTTTTAATGAGATGGACATAAATGGATATTTTTAGAGTTAATTATTTTCCATTGTAGAGATCAGCTAGTTCATTTAGCATAAGCTACTTGCATTTATTGACTTATTGGGTGCTCTCTCAATCGATCCATCTGAAATGCATGCACAAAATACCAATAATTCGGATTTACAATATACACATAGCAACCACTACTTTCTTTTACCTACATTCTTTCTATGGGAACATGGCATAATTTTATCATCGAAGACTACTAGTTGAAATGATGTTGACATGACTTGGGATTAGCATTAAACAAAAGACAAATGAACCATTGCAAGAGATGTTTTTTCCTTTGTAATCAAACCAGACCCTGTTTTCTGAGTGCTTCAAATCACAATGAACGTTGGTATAAGTGATGCCTAAATGAACCATCAAACGATAATGGATCAATACCGAAATAAACGGGGAAGGGAGCCAACACTAGAAAATGTCATTAGCTTTTTTACACTTCAATCGATACTTCGAAATGCATCCACATTATACCAATAACTTAGACCAATTGTCAACAATGTACTATGCAGGGGCTTAGTTGCTCTGCAACATATGCTTGTTTTATATAGTTTTCAAGAAGGTAACTTATTTCTAACTCTTGTAGCTAGAACAAGCTTATTGATGGGTTGTTTTTGTTTTTCTAAAAGTTCTATGTTTATACTCTTTTGGGCACTTTTCTATGACAAGTTTGAAATTCAAAAGGATAGATGGAATTGTTGATTTCACTGATTGAGATTACATAATTTGGGTGCCCTAAGGATTTTTTGAGGGTGTTGAATTAATTTATGCATTAAAAAACGTGATTTAAGCAATGTAAAATTACAATTTCACCAATAATCGATTTACTGGATTCTGATGATAACGATCGACAAAAGTAAAAAAAATGTAGTACATTTAAACTATGCCATTTCTAACTTGAGGGGATTGATTCATTTTCTTGATTTAAATTGTTCAACTCGTGTTTCTATTTCATCATTCTTATAACGCAATTGAGTAGAAACACTCTCAATGGTGAGTTTGCTTACTTAGTAATCTCTATGTCATTGTCTATACTTGATTATTACATTGCTCAAAAGCAAAATAACTAAATGCATAGTGTTGTTTCTAAAAAACTTGATGGACAACAACTTATGAAGGACGACAACTTTAATGGTTGTGAAAGCCTAAATGCACACCTCCCACCTTAATGGGTGGGGCTAACTCATTTATTGAAGCTCTAGGCACAAGTTCCTCTTAAAACAAAGGTAAAGGCACCCAATGGTGATTCAACACTCAGTCCTTCCACCAAGTGGGTTTACTGTTCAATCGCTTTTTTATTTGGGAGAAATTTTCCTTTGGACATGATGCTACCATGTGTCCATGCTCAATACAAATGAATGGTATATGTTCATAGTCTAGAAGGTGTGCCTAATTGCAATTCTCGCACACCAACACAAATTTCTCTAAAAAACTTTGTTCAAATCTCTGTAAATGCAAAATTGGGTCACAATATTAGTAAATTTCCATGTTATGTATAGGCCCAAGTCAATAAACTTGTTTGTATGGTCGTAGTAATAGTAAATCTCCTTGTTATGAATAGGCCAAAGCCCAAGTCAATAAACTTGTTTAAAATAATACAAATAGCCATAAAAATATTCTCATTTGAATATTCTTGCAAGTTATCATTGTAATGGTCACATATGCTTATGGTAGGATATTGAATCTAAAAGGATTAGTCTATCTTCAGGGATGGACGAGCTCCTACTTCTAACATAAAACCCTTGTTTCTATGAAATAATCACTCCTCAAAATGGATCCAAAGGAAGTTAAGGCACTTCAGTTTGAAAGCTCTCTAAATCAATGCAAAGATCTAAAAAGAGGCGTGAGATATATAGGTTAGAGGAACCCTGCGAGACAAAGAACATCACCATTGATTTATTTTTGTAGAGAAATTTCTTTCATGTAATTGTGTAAAAAGAGGACAACCTGAGTGGGCCTAATGGTTAAGAACATGTGCTTCCTCCTAAGAGATCATAAGTTCAAATCCAGAGGGGGGTAGGGTATGTATACCTCTGTAGACTTTACCAATCAAATTGTTTGGTGGAGGGGGTCCCTTGTCCCACAAACAAGGGGGTCTCATACACCAATTTGGAGTCTGGCCTGGCTGTGACCTTAAAAATAGATTATTATTATTATTATTATTATATAAATCAGAAATCAGTGCAAGGAAAAATGAGTCATTCATTTATAATGAAGATTGTGTCTTAACTTTGTTAGTCCATGTCCCTAAATCATTTAAAAATATTTTGGTTGTAATTTCAATAATTAAGGGAAAGCATTGCTTAATGAATTGGAAGAAGACACAAGGATGAATTAGTAAAGGGATACCATTGGTAAAACAAGAGAGGTATTCTTCATACGCACAAAGAAAGATGCAATGATAGTCACTATGTAATAGTTGTAGATGTGAATTGACACATTATTATTGCAAATATAGCTTTAACTTGAAATAGTGATGAGAAATATAATGCAGATGAAGTTAGTCCAAGGGGTATCTTAACCGATTGTTGTCAATGTGATATGGATCGTATAAAGAACGAAGTGAAAAATAGGAACATGAATGGAAACACACACACAAAAAAAATAATACACCGAGCACAGTAATACAATGAGAACCAAATTCTATTAATAAATGAAATAGGAAAAGACTGTGAAATGCAAAGTAATATAAACTAGCTAGAATTTTGGTAGCTTATCTCTAAAGAGAGAGGTGTCAACTATGCTCGTTCGCAAGCAGACATTACAAGAGGCTGAAATAGCATTTTAACATAAATTACTAAACCCTAAGAGGAAAAAACTCTAAAGATCGGAAACCTTAGCTCTAGGAGACAAAGCACCAAAAGATTTGTAAGCCTCGAGGTGGCTAGTTGATATGTCAACTTACCGAGGATGCAACTTTTGCATACAATATATGTTTGGGGTGCACAATAGCTCATTGGAAAGATCTAAATGAGAAATACAATTGTTGGCTAGCCTAAAAATGTCATGGAAAACCCAAACCCCGGAATGGCCAAAAAACATGGTTTAAGGCCTCAAAATGACCCCAGAAGTTTAGGACCTAAAAAATTTTAAAACTACCAAGATGGAGAACTATGTTGAGTCAGTGGAAGAGGTGGGTGGCTATCGATGTCCATCTAGATTATTCCTCACCCCTCAGGAAGCAATGGTCCCCATTGTGTCAAGTTCCCTCATTATATGGGGAAACTTTTGCTAAATCTAACTCCGGAAAACCACTTACCTTAGTGAAGAAGTTGTCCTACTTTGACAACTCGGTAGATTGTATGTTCTACTAGTAGGTGCCCTTCATCTTGGTGTCCATGATCTAATCCATTGTAGCCTACTCAATGCAATTGTGATTGGTTTCTATAGGGGCCAAATGCTCAATCACCTCTGGGGTGTCCAATAGAGGTGGAAAATATGGTTGAAGCATCTCCACATTAAATACTAGGTGCAAACCAAGGAAATATGGAATACTCAATTCAAAATCATTCTCACCCACAACCTTCGTGATGGTGTAAGGCCCATATCAGAGTGGTATGAGCTTCTTGTGGGGCCTGTGAGGTTTTATTTTTGCAAATACAACCACACCTTATCACCAACCTAAAACTTGTGTGGAACATGATGTTGGTCATGTCATTGTTTGTACTTGGCATTGGCTTTCTGCAAGATGTCATGAACCTGTTATTAGATGTGTTGTATATGTTCAACAAATTTAGTTGCTCTATTTGCCTCAGTCTAGGCATGGGAGGACTCTTCCTGTGAAGATGTAATGGGTAGAGCTACATCAATGGGGGCCAATGGTTGGAACCCCAAGCACACTTGAAAAGGGTTGTGGCCAATAAAGTTGCGGAGGACTCTATTATAGATATGTTGAACATATGGAAGCCTATCATCCCATCTGTGTGGATGCTCAAAGTTGTACATGTGTTGGATATGAACAATCATCCTATCGATCACTTATGTTTATTCATATGTTTGGGGGTGGAAGGCGGTTGATTTGGTCAACTCGTTGTCCATTAGAGACCACAAGTTGGAATAGAAGCTACTAAGGAACCTACTATCCCTATCTAAAATAATGTTCCGTGGTAGCTGAAAATGAACCTAAACACACTCAAAGAAGAGCTTAGTAATGGATTTGGTTGTTTGATACTCTTCTTACACAGTGCCAAAATGTCCATCTCATAGAATCAATTGATGACCATCAAGACAGAAACGTTACCATGATTGATCGATGACCATAAAGGCATAAATGTTACCATGTTTGGTGGAGGGAAACATTTGACATGTAATCCATGGAGACCGACTCCCAAGACTTGTCTGGGGTAGGTAGAGGAGTGTACAACCCTTGCTTCTTAATGGTAGGTTTAGTGATGGCACAAGTAGTGCACGATCTGATATACCTACAAAGATCATGTCAAAGTTTTGGCCGGTGGAAATAATTCTAAAATACTACTACTTTCTTCTCCACACCAAAGTGCCCTACCACCCACTTGTAATATGCCTCCCAAATTAGCTTTGCACACTCGCTTCAAGGAACAAAAAGATGGCCTAGATAGCACCAAAGTGCATCATGGAGATGAAAGTCTAGAACTTGTTTACCTATGCGCAGTGTTTGATATGTAGCAATGAAGTCAAATTCATTGTCATATAATTGGGGCCACCTGGAGGTCTCATTCCCACAAGAGTTAATAACTGTGGTTATTGCCACAACTGGGGGTGATTGAGGTAGTTTGCAACACAAATTTTGTTTCCCTTATTGTACTTGATGTTCAAGTGGGATTGTTGCAAGTACGTGGACCAATTCTGAAGGTGATCATTTTGTAACTTTCCTTCTGTCTACATGAATTGCAGAGGCTTGTGATCAATGTGGGTGATCATTTCATTTCCCATAATATAATGCTTCTACTATTATGATGCATGCACAATGGAGTACATCTCCTTGTCATAGGTGGGATACATGTTAATAGTGCCAGAGAGTGTCTCACTATGACAATTCATCGGATGTCCAGTGAGTACTACACTAATAACATAGTTGGAGGCATCTATCTCAATCTCAAATAGTTGTTGCAAGTATGGTAGAGAGAGGATTTGTGTGGAGTAGAGGCAAAATTTCAGATCCTCGAATGCTTTATGTTGCGACTCAGACCAAGAAAACTTAGATTTATCTCCACCCTTGGTCACTTGGCTTGAAGCCCAATAAATATGAGAGAACCCTAACACAAACCTACAATGGAAGTTGGCAAGGCCCAAGAAGTTGTGGAGCTCTATTAGAGTCATCAGGGATGCACAATCACGAATGATTTAGATCTTGGTTGGATACACATGCACCCCATGTTCATCCATGATGTATCCTAGATACCAAATTCTCTACATTCCAAATGATCATTTATCTAGATTGGAATATAACTTGTGTTGCCACAAAGTGCTCAAGATCCAATGAATGTGTTGCAAATATTCTATTGAAGATGGGAATTTCATCCAAATATATGACCACAAAAGAGTTTGTGAACGACCACAAGATATCATCCATCATCCTCATGAATGTTATTGGAGCATTAGTAAATCCAAAAGGCATGACCAACCACCCAAAAAGGCCTTGTTTAGACTTGAAGGCAATCTTCCATACATCATATTGTTCAATTAGGACCCGAAGGTACCCTGAATTCAAATCAATCTTACTAAAGAACTTAGCACCCTTAAGTTGATCGGTTCTTAATGGTGATTTTGTTTAAGGTTCTATAATCAATACAAAGTCACTGTGTCATGTCCTTCTTATTCACCAATACAATTGGGCTCCCACAAGGTGAGGATCTTGGTCGAATGTGGCCCTTTTAGATGAGTTCATGAATTCAACCTTTTATTTCATCATTCTACGGAAGAGAGTATCTGTGTATCGAGCCATTAGGTAAAGGAGCACCAGGTATCAAGTCAGTTGAATGTTTGACCTAGGAATGAAGAGGCACCCCCAGGGGTGAAGCGAAGATATCTTTGTATACAATATTGTCCACCTTCTTCTACTATGTATAGAGGCCTTATATCGAGGCGATGGTGATCACAATGAGCTTCGGTTCACCTTCTGACTGAACCGTGAAGAGGACAAATTTTCTAGTCTGAGAGATTACCTTTTGGCACTGCTTTGTCAAGATCAAGAAAATTGTAATAGTTGGGTCTCCCACTGGTACCTTGTAGAGTTGGCCTCCCAAAGTAACAATGACCCTACAAGGCTTACACTCATGAAGAGCATGATGTTTCCACATATAGGGTTTTCCTAAAAGAACATCACAAACTTCAATTCAGGAAACATTACACAATACCTCATCTTTGAAGGGCTTGATGCCATAGGATAGGTAACATTGTTGGTTGATGTGAAGTTCCCATCCCTAGCTCAACCAATTGATGGTGTATGCTCGGGGTTGTGGCATTGTTGGCAACCTCAATATCTTGATGAACTTTGTCAAGATCATGTTATTTTGGTTACTACTATCAATAATGAAATGCAGTGGAGACCCCTTCACCCACATATGTGAATGGAAGAGGTGCTCCCCCTCCTCAAGATTCTTTGGCTCATCTTGATGAATCTTTATATTTGCAATGGTAACACTAGATTTTGTGTCAATGATTTTCTTTCCCTTATCATGCTTTGAATCAAAGTTCAAGTCAAATTTTTATTCTTTTTCTTTCAACTCGACCAACAATGATTGTTTCAAGTGACATTCATCGGTGTTGTGAAAGGATATTTTTTGGAACTCACACAACTTTCCAATGTCCTTCTTCGACTTCTCATTGCCCTTCTTTGCATGTGTCTCGGCTTGGTTTTCTTGAAGTTGGCTATCATTGCTCTATCCTTTGTTTTATAAGTTGGGGCCACCTTTACCATGCTTTTGTTGTGGTGAATTTGTAATCCCAAACTCTCGCTTATTCCTCCGCTTAAATTTCTACTCAATTTTGACATCATATTGCTAAGCAACTCCCAATGAGAAGATGTCCAAGAAATATATCTCTATTTGGATGTACTTGTGTATCCCATTGCAGTACTTCAAAACCAGGTTCCACTATGAGTCTGTGATACCCAACTTTGAGCACACAGTATGGAGGATCCTTGAGGGCATCAACAAAATCCACCCAAGTGGGTTTTATCCTAAATGTTGCAGACTCATCTTCGTCATGTCCCTGTGGTAAATTTCCCACCAATCTTTGACATGGAGAAGGACCTTAAGGAGTGCAAAAGTGTTATTTTCAATGTAAAATTTTTTTTGAACAAAGTAATAACCCTCTAAGAGATTTAACCATTTATCCAAAGCATCTACATCCATCTTTCCTTCAAATAAAGGAATTTCAAAGTTAACTTGTATCTTGAAGGGTGTCACACCTTTGAAAATGTTGTTTCTTGAAGGCGTCTCGATTGTTGTTGGTAGTATCAAAGGATCTATGTGAAATTCTCCATCATCTCGTTCCTCTATTGCACAAAGACTTTTGTTGATGAGAGGAATGGAAAAAATCCTTACTCAAGCATTTTCGAATCTCATCAGTCTAGGTGACATGGATGAGATTATAACCATGCGCTTATAGCCTATCAAAAATGTCAAGCAAACCTCAAGAACTAGATTCTTGGATCTTAAGATATTTTAAAAGTATTTCATTTTGCATCTTTTATGTGAAATAACTGAAAAATAGAAAATGTACTTGCAAAATGAATTTATAAAATATATGAATAAGCAAATGCAAGAAATCATTAATCTAGAAATCAATATACAATAGGTCTCATAAATGAGAAGAAACCAACAAATAACTTTATTAATCTCAATCTGAGTTACAACTGAGTTTATCTTTTCAAACCCTTGCAAGGGTTTGGATCATAATTACACTTAGAAGCCTCAGATGTTATTTGACTCATACAAAGGCAACTGGTGTAAAAAATATGAAGACTAGAACTAAAAACTGATTTGGATCAATCCAAGCTACAAGTGCATCATTGTTTTGAACTCTGCAAAACTACCATTAATGAGCACTGAAAATCATTCAGAACTCCCAACTAAAACCAAATAGACATTCAAGAAGAATGAATAACCTTGGAGCGTGTCAATAATCGATGTTTCCTAGTCCTTTCTTCGCCACCTTTAGAATAACCCTACTATCAACAAGATAACTTAGCTCCAAAGAAACTTAGAATGGAATGAATGAACAAATAATATTCTAAATTGAGACAAGAGCAAACCTTATCAGAAGTATTGCTTCTATATTTTCTCGTGTTCTCTTTTGTCTTGCTCTCCTTCCTTGATGTCTTCAAAAAGTAGTTTGAGTAGTTCAACTACCCTTTTGTTTAGAAAGTTAAATAACTTTAATTAGGAGAGGACAACTTTTATTTATAATCAACATAGATCCGTCTTAATTCCGGATCTATCTTGCGCCAAGAGGCATCAAATTCCTTGAGACACAAATTTTTTTTAGAGTACAAAGATTGAAGAACTGTTTGCATCTCTAATGATTTGATGCCTCCCGGCGCATGATAGATCTGAAGTTAAGATGAATCGATGTTGATATATATATGCCACCTATCAACTCCATGTTGAGAATGGAAGGAATTGCATATCTCCCTTATACTCAACACACCATTCAAATGTTTTAGCGTAGATCCATCTTAGCTATGCATCTATCATGTACCAAGAGGCATCAAATCCCTCTAGATGGAAACCTTTTTTTAGAGTACAAAAATGGAGAAAATGATTGCATCTAGAAGGATTTGATGCCTATCGATGCATGATACATCCAAAGTTAAGATGGATCTATGTTGGGTCTCAATATGTGTGTGTGTGTGTGTGAACTTCATGTTCAACATGGAAGGAATTGCACATATCTCTCATCCTCAACACACCATTCAAATGTTTTAACCATAAGGGTTTTTTTTACTTTCAATTGTTTTATATATACAAAGTTGATATTGAAATATTTTGCTTGTTACTTGTATTTTTTAAAATGATGTAAGGTACCGAATGTAATATAATACATAGAAACAAGAATATTCAACAGATAACAATGGAGCACCAAAATATGAGAAGAGAAACACCCAAAATAATACCTTTATTGAAAGAAAGAAACGTTCACTTGCCTCTTTGAGGGGGAAACCTCCAACATAACAGAGCTCTATTACAATAATTCTCAAGACAAGCTTCATCATGCCTCCTACTTGTTAGCGATCAAAATGCACTAGTTTTTGAGAGCGTTTTTATCTCTCTCTCTCTCTCTCTGTTTCACCCATTTTTCTTATTAGATTTTGGCCAGTGTCTTAAACTTCTTGTTTCCTCATCAACTCTCATTGATCATGATTGCTCCAAACCTTCGTTATTCGGTCTTCAACCTGCATTTCACAAATACATATTGTCAATATTTCTTAATTGATACATAGCCTAAATCATAGTTTTTGCCTTTTAAAATTCTTGTGGTATGATCCGGATTTTATGAGCGGAACGAAATGAATACAGATTATTAATAGGTGCTTAACACGAAAATAACAGAGATACAGTAAAACTGGTTTTCTATTAAATAACGAAATAAGCTGAAACTGTAAAAATGCAGCGGAAACAAGCTTGCTGGAATGGTGGCGGCTTATCTCTGAGAAGAGATGTGACGGCAGCGCGCATTCGCAAGAAGATGATTACAATGAGGCTCAGAAGGCCTTTTACAATAGATGGGAATGCCAAAAGTTCTAGACATCCAAAAACCTAACCCTAGGAGATGAAGCGCCAAAAGTCATGTGGGCCCCGTTTGGGTAAGTTGGTGCATCAACTTCCCGGGGTCGTAACTTTTGCATACGATCTCTGTTTTAGGCATATGATAGCTCGTTGGAAAGATCTATCCGAGGACTACAACATTTTTGACAAAATTCCATGATGGAATTTGCAACCGCAACATACCCAAAAAACGTCGTTTAGGGCCTCAAAACGGCTCCAGAAGTTCAGGACCCGAAAAACTGCTAAAAATAGTAAATTGCCAAAGTGTCAAAAAACTGTTTTGAGCCAGTTGGAAAAGGTGGGTGGCCACCGATATCCATCTGGATCATGGTATGTGCACATTAAGTGAAGCATTCTAAAGCCTAAGTCTAATCCTACTACCAAATTTAGTGCATAGACTAAAGTCTAGGGTTGAGGCCACCACATTAAAATCCCAAGTCAGTCAAGCCCAACCTACATGTCAATTCGCTAATTGTATGGGGGATTTTGTTCACAAACAATAATAAAAATACAGAGGTTCCCAAGTGATTGAATATACAGGTGTCAATGAAGGCGCAACTATTCAATGGTGACTACAACATTGATTATTAGAAGCGTTTGCATGTCAAAAGCATTTTGCCACGAAAAGGAGCCCGGTTTGCATGAAAAAGATTGTATGCGCAGCTGTCTGTGATTGGAGATAGCTCAAATTTTGGAACATTGGAGATAGCTCAACTTTTGGAACATTTGACAGGTGAAAGCATCTGTCCACTTGTCAATCACAAACCACAGAAATCCTAGCGCACCAAACCACAAGCCAAGCAACAAAGCCAAGCCAAGAGTTAAACTCAAGCCAACGCAAAACGCAGGGCTGTGGAGAATATCGATGTTTCTACAAGCATAGAAGTTGATCCTACAACAGAGTATGTGGAAAAGGCAATTAATAGGTCTGAGGATTTTCCAATGGATCCAGTAGAAACAATCGTTTTCATTTTCTGTTTTCTCTTTGAACCTTTCAATCTAGATGGAACAGAATTGACTAGTTCGTTGGACTCCTTAAAGGCTATCAATTGGAAAAGAGCAGAAGTCCGTGATTTGGAAGACATTCTTCGGTTGGTTTTGCTACAGGTATAGCCGAATCGATCGCATCAAGATTTTGTGCAGAAGAGGTCACTGGAGCTGTCGTAGCATTACAACACTGAGCGTTGTTCCATATGACTCATCTATCAAAGTTGCCAGATCCAGTTTAAAGTGTAAGGGCATATAAACATGCGTCCTATGTGATTTTCAATACACGCATAAGCCACGAGTCAATACACAGTCACCAAGTCGCATGCAAGCAGAGCCAAGTCACGAATCAAGTTAAGAATCAATTCACATTTGAAAAATGTCACTGAATACTCATCAAATCAACAGAAGGCCGATTTTCCAAATGACAGAAGGCCGATTTCGTTGATGTCAAAGATAGCTCTGTTTTTACAGTGTTTTGATAGGTTGAGAGCAAAGGGCCATCATGTATAAGCCACGAGAAGGAATGAACACGCAGGTAAATGCGCCTCTTCATCAGAAAAACATTTTGAGTAATGGATGCAGAGAAGAGATGCATCTTGGACATTAGGGGTAATGATGTGGATCTCGACATCTACAAGGGCAAGGTTTTACTCATTGTCGATGTTGCCTCTCAATGTGGGCTGACTAATTCTAATTACAATGAGCTAAATGAAGTGTATACAAAGTACAAGGATCAAGGGTTAGAAATACTGGCTTTTCAATGCAATCAATTTGGTGGACAGGAACCAGGTGATAATGTCCAGATTGCAGAAGTGGCCTGTACTCGCTTTAAAGAAGAGTTTCCCATATTTTACAAGGTCGAAGTTAATGGCAGTAAAGCAGCTCCTATCTACAAATTCTTGAAGTCAAGCAAGGGTGGGCCTTTTGGCGATGGAATAAAATGGAACTTCACTCAGCCTCTGGTGGACAAAGATGGAAATGTTGTAGAACGATATGCACCCACTACGTCTCCATTGAGTATTGAGAAAGATGTGAAGAAGCTGTTAGGAATTGTTTGATTCTTTAAGTCAGCAACATATCATACCCTTTCTGTTGGTAAAATAGAATAAGCAACAACTCTGTTCTAGTTGCTGCACAAAATAGGAATCATGAAAACCATTTCAGATGAGCATCGGGCAGTATGGATTGTACTTTCGTATGTGGGATTTGGAGGGTGTAAGTTTGCTTTCATTAACTACAGAAGGTTCCTGAGAATGGAAATCCAGTTGCATTATTGTTAGCTTTGAAGTTCATGACAAAATCCTTTCAGAGATGAGAAATCTATGTAAAATGCTATCAAATGCATGCAATCTAAATGTTGTTGTTACTCTTGCAAAATTGTTTCAGAAGGGAACTGAAATTCGTCCTTTGTAGGGAACTGCTAGTTGTCTACACATCCCGGCTATATGCATGGAGCTGTTACTAGTCCAGATATGCATGTCTATGCATGCACTGCAGCTCAAGTCAAGAAAGCTATAGAGTTTTCTACAGTTGGCAGTCAATTAGAAGAAAACTATAGGTTTTAATGGAACTCTTCTAATTGAAGTCAAACTACAAGAAGTCACTGTAAAGCAGCCTTGAAGTTTTAAAGGCTAAGACAAAGAACATTTTTGAAATTTTACATCTACCCAAAGACAGAGCTCTCACCAGCGTAAAAGGCGAAATTATAACTAGTTAGCTGATGAAAAGCAGAGCTTTCACCAGCTAACAAGCAGATCGTAAGGCCAAATAGATGGTGAAACCTGAGATGACCAGAAAAAGAGTAAATTTTGCCCAGATCAAAGTTTTATTATCTTATAGAGCACAAAGATGATTTATAAATCAAAGTTATAATTAAAAGGATCGTAAGGCCAAATAGATGGTGAAACCTGAGATGACCAGAAAAAGAGTAAATTTTGCCCAGATCAAAGTTTTATTATCTTATAGAGCACAAAGATGATTTATAAATCAAAGTTATAATTAAAAGGATCTGCTTCAAAGTGTTGTTCCAGTTTTTGAGGTGCCAGCAAGATGAAAGAGATAAAGTTTGTTACCTATTTATGGCAAGAATGACCTATCTTTCCAAGTGGCATTTTTTGACCTTATCTTTCAGCCTTTGAAGATTTTCTACATTGTCATCACATTGAAGGATGTTGAATACTTTTGCAGCTGTTGAAGACTTCAGTTTAGATATGGTTTGATTTCCTTTAATAAAGGATCTGTTCCTTTAGAGTTTACAATTAGTTTTATGTTATGCTATTTTTAGTATCCTAGATCCCTTTTCATAGGGTATTATCTGTACATTGTAAATCTATAAAGCTAAAGACAATAGATGAACAAGGGGGTTCAATCTGGGAGACATTTTTTTGGCTATTGTACTAGACTCTTTATTGATAATAGAATCACAGTCCTCTTTTGTTTTCAATGACAGATTTTCTCATATTTTCATCATTATGTACTTAGTTTAGCTCAGCTTCTAAGAACTGTTATCTTCTTATTAAGCTCATGAACTTGAACTAAAGGTTTTCTTGCTATCTTGTATGACCCTGCACATTGTTGTATTTGGTTATCTAGATTAGTATTCTTCATCTCCTATTCAAACTTTGTTGTCTGATCATTGAGTTCTAAAAGCACTGTCTCATTCAAATGCATGAAGTGGTCCTTTTCATTAGCTATTGAATTATTCTATTGTTCCAAGCATACAAAATCTACCATATTCTTAAGTTACCAAGCATCTTTAGTCTACAACTCTAAAGAGTTCCTTGGAGTGATAACACTACTCTTATTTACAATAATTCTATCTTCTAAAGAACATTCTAGAGGAAGATCTTTCTAGAAGTGGAAGCTTGTATTAGGTCTTCTTACATTGACTTGTTCACATTTATTAAATAGGCCTTACTAACTAATTATGGACTTTATTACATGGAAAATATATTATTCTATCTACGTGAGGGGTTAGGTCCCTAACATGCCCTCCCCCCTTAAAAAAGAGCCTTGTCTTGAAGGCTTAAGATGAGGAAATTGTTGCATAATGGTAGTTGGTTCTCGGGTGGCATCTTCTAGTGGAGTATCCTTGCAGTGAACCAAAAGTTCCTCGATGGTGCGCTGACGGAGACAATGCTCTATCTGGTCCAATACGGCTTGTGGCTGCAACCAAATGAAACCTTCTTCATTCAACTCTGGTAGGTTGGTATGGGTGTGGAATTTGGTGCCAATCACTTTCTTCATGCATGAGACATGACAAATAGGATGTAGCTTGGAGTGACTGGGCAAAGCTAACCAATAGGCCACTGGCCCCACGCGTTTGATAATAGTATAAGGACCATAAAATTTTGGTGCAAGTTTATGACACTGTTGGGCTTTCAGTGAAGACCACTTGTATGGTTGGAGATAGAGAAACACATGATCCCCTCCAACAAATTGGCATTCAGAATGACCCTAATTTGCCTGCTGCTTCATGCGATTTTGAGCCATTACCAAATTGTCTTTGAGAGTACGGAGAATGTTCATGCAGATGGTAAGATTGTTGTCAACTTCTTGAACTTTGGAGACACCCGACACGTATGGGAGAACCAATGGTGGCTTATGTCCGTAAATTGCTCCAAAATGAGTCATGTGAGTGGCAATATGATAAGAGGTGTTGTAACACCATTCAACTAGGGGTAACCATTGAACCCACTGATGTTGTCTATCAGACGCAAAACACCTAAAATATGTTTCCAAACACTTGTTGACCGCTTCCATTTGACCATCATTCTAGGGATGATAAGTTGTGTTGAGATGCAATTGAGTTCCCTGGAGCCTGAATAGTCCTTATAAAAAATTGTTGGTAAAAGTGGGATCATGGTCAGAAACAATAGAATGAGGCATTCCATGGAGTTTGAAGATATTATCCATAAAAAAATGAGCCACTGTGGATGTTGTGAACGGGTTTTGAAGAGCATATAAATTAGCATATTTGGAAAGATGATCCACTACCACCACAATGACTAACTTATTGCCTGATTTGGGCAAGCCAACATTGAAATCCATCAAAATATCCATCCCAATAGTAGGTGGAAGTGGAAGTGGTTCGAGTATACCAGGAGTTTTGACAGACTCACCCTTATTGCATTGACATGTATCTCATTCGACCACAAAGGTGCGGATGTCCCGTTTCATACTATCCCAGAAGAAATATCGTTTTACCCATTCATAAGTTTTGGTAATACCTAAATGGCCCATTGTAGGTGAAGTGTGAAACTCAAAGAGCACCTTGAGTTTAAGGGTTGACTATTTGCTTAAATAGAAGCGACCTTTATAGTGAAACTCTTTATTGTGCCAAGAGTACCCTGGAGCAACTTATGGATCCTGTTGAAGTTTTTGGATCAGGATGGAAAGTTTGGGGTCTTGAAACCTTTCTTATTGAACAGACTCAAGCTAGAATGCTACAATGAATGAGATGGAAAAGAGGAACCCTTTATCTTTATAGTTTCGAGAAAAAGCATCAGCCACCACATTTTCTTTTCCCTTCTTGTAAATAATCTCACAATCATATCCAAACATCTTGGTCACCCATTTTTTTTTTCTTTGGGGATGAAATTCGTTATTCCAAGAAGTACTTGAGGCTTTGATGATCTGTTGTAATTTGGAAGCGTTGTCCCAATAGATAAGGGTGTTAGATATCCACTACATGCAAAATACCCAACATTTCCTTTTTATAAATCTATGGGCCCAATTGTCTGTTCGACAACTGTTTGCTGATGAAAACCAAAGGTCATCCATCTTGCATGAGAACTGCCCCGATTCCTCTCCCGAATGCATCACATTCTAGAACAAAGGTCTCGGTGAAGTCAGGTAGGGCTAGTATAGGAGTAGTGCACATAGCTTCTTTCAAGGCTTGGAAGGATTGGTCAGTTTTTGGAGTCCAACTGAAAGCATTCTTTTTAAGGAGAGCTTGGAGAGGATTTGCAATTTTTCCATAATTCTAAACAAACTTGTGATAACAACCCGTTAAACCCAGGAAACCACGCAGACTTTTAAGAGTTTTAGGGCGAGGTGAATTATTCATAGCTTCAATTTTCTTGGGATCCACTCTTACGCCATCCTTTCCAACAATATGACCCAGGTACTCAACTTCAGAGGTGTCAAAAGCACATTTATACTGTTTGAGGAAATTTTGGTGCTTGGAGAGGAGATGGAGAACTTGATCTACATGGATGAGATGGGTTGGATAGGTTTTACTATAGATGATAATATCATCAAGGAAAACTAACAAAAAGCGACGAAGGAAAGGACGAAAGACATGATTCACGAGGCTTTGAAAAGTGGAGGGAACATTACAGAGATCAAAGGGAATGACCAAGAACTCATAGTGGCCCTCATGAATGTGAAATGCAGTCTTGAGGATGTCTTCCTCTTTCATACCTATCTAGAGGTATCTCGAACATAGGTCGAGTTTGGTAAAGTATTGCGCCCCACCAAAATCATCCAGAAGGTCATCTATGATAGGAATGGGAAATTTGTCCTTGATGGTAAGTTTGTTAAGGGCAAGAAAAATCAGGACACATGTGCCAAGTGCCTTCCTTCTTGAGGACCATGACAACAAGGGAAGAATAGGAGCTAGTACTAGGACGGATAACACCCACTTCTAACAATTTTTCGACAATTTTCTCAATTTCATTTTTTTTAGCAAAGGGATGACGATAAGGGTGAACATTGGGAGGAAGACTACCCAGGATTAAACGAATGGAATGGTCATGGTCTCCGCGGGAGGGGGGAAGGACCTAGGGAGTTTGGAAAATAGTGGGATGGTGGGAAAGGATAGCTTGAAGGTCAAGGTGTACCAGGGGTGTCTCATCTACTTGAATGGAATGGAGTTGGGAAATTATGCCAGAATTACCTTTTTGAGTAACTTTTCCATGTGGTGGGAACTGATGATCTCTGGAGACCTTACTGTAATGTCTTGGAATTTATATTGTTGTCCTCCTTGTTGGAATTGCATGGTTAATTCCTTAAAATCCATGGTGATGGGGCCAATATTGCATAACCATTCAACACCAAGCACAATGTCACAACCACCCATGTCAATAGAAAACATGTGAGATTTCAGGTTATACTGACCAATTTATAGGCACACATTTTCACAATGCCCCCTACATTTCATGGAACCACCATTAGCAATCATGATTTGAAAATTGTCGACAACACATATATAGAAATTGACTTCTTGAGTAGGGCGGTGATGAATGAAATTATGAGTGTTTCCACTATCAACTAGGATGATGACTTTCATGTTCTTAATGTAACCAATCAATTTGAGGGTTTGGGGAGCAGAAAAACTAGTGAGAGCATTCAGTGAAATCGGTGGTTCAACTTCAGGAGGATAAGAGGGTGGCGTAGGATCATCTATTTTGGGTAGCTCTACTTCAGGTGATACCTCAACCTATTCATTAAAAACATCCTCTGAAATGGCCATAAAAGTTTATGTTCTTTACACTTGTGCCTGAGAAAGTATTTATCATCAAAATTGTAGCAAAGACCCTTGAGTTGGCATTCAACTATTTTTGTCCGTGTTAATTTTTGGACCTTGAGAGGAGGGGCATGAGGAGCAAGGCTGGTGGGTTTGGGGCATGGAACAAAAATGATTTTTTGTTATGGGCAAAGATGACCTATTGTGCCTCCTTGGCACATTTTCCAACCAAGTATGGGGGCGAGCCATGATGACTTGGGCTCGAATTTCATCCTTGAGGCCACTGATAAAGAATTCACAGAAGAAAGCATCTTTAATGTCCTCCGTGTGGAAATGCAAGTGCTCAAAGCCAACAATTAAATCTTCCATTGTTCCAGATTATTTCAACTTAGTTAGACGTCCTAAATGGCGGGTGTCCATGTCAAAGCATTCATACAACTATGCAACAAACTGTGACCAAGCACCATACACTTGGCGTGCATTTCGATGCCATTTCCACCATTTCCATCCTTCCAGATCCAAATAGATAATTCCATAACGAAGCTTGGTTAACTCATCAATGACACCATGCAGGGAGAAATAGTGTTCCATCTGAGTAACCCAGGCTTGGATCCAAGCCATCAAATTTGTTTACCTCGACTCTAGGAAGAGGAGGGTCATGAGGTAGGGATTTGGAATGAGAGTGTAGAGGCTAGTTGGAGTCACCACCTTCAGTATAGAGAGGTGGGTCAGAGGAGGAAGGACCTTGGAATTTGTTCATGAATTGTTGTAGAGTGGAATGGACTTCAACAATTTGGTTGCCAAGATGTTCTTGGATAAGGTCCATTTTTTCATGAATGGTCAGAATGTCGCTATTTACTTGGGCATGAAGGGCAGTAAGGTTAGTATTCAATTTTTGATTGGTTTATTCTTGCTGGGTGGGAGACATGAGGGTATGAGGGGTGGGTCCATGGACAAAAAAGTAGACAAGTGATATATACCACTATGATCAGGGAAGCGAGAGGAGACTAATGGGATAAGTGGGAAATAAGGGTGTTGGGAAGGGTATGGGTCCATGGAGTGAAAAAAAAGGAAAAAATGATAGGTATCACAACAATCAATATGAAAAGAGGAATCCAATGGGATAGGTCTCAAATAAGGGTGTGGGCAGGCCCCAAATATATTTTTTAATCCTGTGGAGTTATACTCTGATCTGAATAAAACTGCACTGTCGAAATTCCCAAATTCTTAATAGGAAAAAATGTGTAGTAATTTCGCAACTAGAATGCAGGAGGCAAGGTTGCATGAAAATAGATCTTGTTTGTTCCTTTTCTGTTCTATTTCCATCCCAAGGGTTAAGATTTTCAAGGTTCCTACAGACAATGGTTTTCCTTGTGTTATAGCTCTCTGATATACGTGCGGGGTCAAACAGTAGTACTCGTCCCAATATCTCAGGGCACCAACTACGGAGGCTAGACTGTACCCTTGGATGTATTACCCAATTTCCTAGGTATTAGAGAGTATCTTCCCGAGTGTTGTTCTTGGTGTCACTATAGCAGTCAGGTAGTTGATCGGTTGATCTAGGGTTGGTTTCAGAATACCTAGCGGGCTCTCAATATACCAGAGGTATGTGGGAGAGCGAGTCCGTATATAGGTGTTGTCTCGTGCACTACCACTCGAAGGCGTACTAATAGGGGTTACAGGGGTGTTCAACAATGTGAGCTTAAAAACTAGTATTTCTTGCATGTATGCTCCCTCAATCTCAAATTTATGTGTTGAATAATATATCACTATAGTTTAAAGACGTTGTAACAGGTCTCTACCCTGAAAAAATTTAACCCACAATTCCTACCAAGGAAAGTGCTCTGATACTACTTGTAAGGCACCAGATGTAATATAATATTCAGGAATAGGAATATTCAACAAATATCAATGGAACAACAAAATATGAGAAGAGCAACACCAAAATAATACCTTTATTCAAATAAAGTAATGTTCACTTGCCTCTTCGAGGAGGCAACCTCCAACAGAGCAGAGCTCTATTACAATAATTCTCAAGACAAGCTTTCTCATGCCTCCTACTCTTATTTATACTAATTCTATCTTCTAAAGAACATTCTAGAGGAATATCTTTCTAGAAGCGGAAGTTTCTATTAGGTCTTCTTACATTGACTTGTTCACATTTATTAAATAGGCCTTACTAACTAATGTCGGCCTTTATTACATGAAAAATATGTTATTCTATCTACGTGAGGAGTTAGGTCCCTAACAAATGAAATGGGTTAACTACATCTTAAGCATTGAAGGAATTACACATCTCACTCATATGGAGAATTAACAAGCACCTATCTGTCAAAGAAGATTTTTTTTACTTTCAATTACTCTCTCCCTATATAGTGTTGATATAAAATTATTTTACTTAATGCAGATGTTAATTTTTTTTTCTAAATGCCACATGTCAACCCCATGTTGAGCATGGAAGGAATTACAAATCTTCATACTCCACTGTAGAAAGTGTCTTTTGTCACAACATGAGTTTTTTTACTTTCAATTGCTATATATATAGTTGGACATTGAAATGTATTATTTATGGCCCACAATGAAATTGTTTTTCTTATTAATATTTTTTAAATGCCACATGCCAACTCCATATAAAGCATTGAAGAAATTACACATGTCTTTCTTTTAATGAGAATTTTTTTACTTTCAATTACTCTCTCTCTCTCTCTCTCTCTCTCTCTCTCTCTATATATATATATATATATATGGATTTGATGTAGAATTTCTATATATAAAGTTGATATAGAATTATTTATTTAAGGTGGATATTGAAATATTTTATTTATGGCCAACATTGAAATATTTTTTTTAAATTCCACATGTCAACTTCATGTTGAGCACATAAGGAATTACACATCTCCCTCATACTGGGTTGTAGAAAGCGCCTTTCAGTGCAATAAGGGTAATAAATACTAAATAATAGGTGGGGTCCCACTAGGTCTTCGTTCCTTTATTTCCAACATTTCCATTGTAACTCCAAAATATGATTAAATACTATGAATATATCAACATCATGAAATATATCAGAAGTAACCCATATAAAACACACCAAATCAACAAACACTTATACCTGCCAAAAATATCAAAATGGCATGATATTTAAAGTTCTCAATTTTTTTTTTTATCAAGTGTTTGCTATCCATCCAAAATCTACATCAAGTGTCTTAAGTTGCAATGTCATAATACAAATCGAAAAATCAGAAATAATATTTATTTTTAGATGACCCTTCTCTTTCCCTACTTCCTTCTGAGACATCAGGCTTGAGTTTAAGTGAGTCTATATCAAAAGACTTATTTTCTTCCAATTTCTCTATCTCAAGATGCATATCACTGAAGGTGATTTATCTCTTATTACTTTCTACTTTGGTTGAAGGTTGTTCGGAATGTATGGAAGAGGATTGAGATGTCTATGAGCTGGTTGAGTTGGCAAGTTGTTTTTCTTTGTTAATTTGAGGTTCAATAGGCAACATTTTGTAATTTCTAGGAACTTGAACTGACTGGGCCATGGAGGCAGTAGATGCAACATGTGGCATTGATTACAGAGGAGGAGGTGGAGGCAAAGGGTTATCAGGCCAATGAGCTATGCTAGATGGAGGATTTATGGGGTTATTTTCCCAACCATCATTGGTTGGCTGCACATGAGGTTTAGGGAAATCTGCAATACTAGGATGTGGTTGTAGGGGAGGATTAGGAGGAGATTGAAGCTATGGCAATGTTGGATGTCCACCTAGGTTCAGATAGCCAATTTTACTAGTTAGTTAAACTCTTCATAATCAACATCAAAATGTATTGAAAACATGATTTTCTTGTGTCTCCCCTATTGCCAAAACACATCGGGCACTCTTCCTCTTTTGTCCCTATTTTCCCTATTCTCACTTTTGTTACTTCCCCGACTGAAAAAGCTCATCTACATGCATCATCATTCCAACTAGTAAAATACAAGACACTGTATAGTAAACATCTAATACAATTTTGTTCAAAACAATTTAGTTATGGCTCTGAAAATGACAAAGTAATTCAAGCATACAAGGGAACAATGAGTAGGAATAAATGTAAATAGGGAAGAAAATCTACATTTTTGACAAGCATCTTTCTTATTATTTTTCTTTTCAAAATTCAAACTGCACATCTCTCTACAAAATTTTCTTCAGATGAACAATGCATTATCTCTTTGAACAAGGGAAATGAGTGAAAACTGAATAAACAAATGACAAGGATACATAATAAACAAATGACAATGATACATGATAGAGGGAGTGTAATTAGTGAAAATGATATGAAATGACGAGAATACATGAGAAACTTATGTTCAATGTTCATATCTTTTTTCTTTTTTTTTTGTAAATGAGTGTGAGAATCTATATTACCAAAGAAAATTATAATACAAAAAAGATACAGGGACTCCCAAGATCTGCCAAAACGGAAACCAGGTCTGGGATCCCAGGGTAGCAATGTCTAATATAGCAGGGGAGGCCTGGGCCGCCACCATGGGAAACCGACCCAAACCTCCGCAATCCAGTTTGAAAAACGACAGCATAACAAAAACAGAGAAAGCATAAGAATAATGGGGTTTGCTCCTACACTAAGAAACTTGACCAGGGCTGGTCCTGCGCTAGTCCAGGTTGATGGGGTGCTCTTCATCTCCATCCTTTCGTGCCTTGTTATCCTCCCTCTGCTCCACCAGGCGTATCTTTCTGATACACGCTGGGGTTCCATTTCTCTCGGCTGGAGTAATGTCTATATGGTGGACATAGCGTAGATAAAGATGGAATTGCCCTGTCAGATGCTCCATTTTTTCCTACTGGTTTCGCTGGTCCTCCGCAAGTCTTTTTGCACTCACCTCCAGGTTGTTGAGGTGGTTCAGAATATCTGTGAGCACCTTCTTCTGGTCCCTAGTTTCTGTCTTATTGGTCTCCTTCCGGTCTGCACACATCTTACCTATCAACATTTTTGTTCTCCAGGCTTCCTCCACCGTCATGTGGTAGAGGGTTGTTCTGGGCTGTGTGGCTCCTGGGTCCCTTATCCCCTCCTCTTCCTGAGTTAGTCCAGGCTTTTCCCCTGCGAGAGTTGTTGATTTCTCTCTCCCATCTTTTGATGATCGTCTTTCCCCTTGTATCGACCTGTGTGAGGAAGGTACTCTTTGCTTCCCTGGCCACTTGTTTGATTCTTGTCATCCTCCAGGCGCTTGGCAGAGGTTCTGTCTCCAAGGGGCCTTTCTTGCTGCTAGTTTTCTTCATGCGTACCATCTTCGTATGCATATGGTAGTTTTTACGTTGGGTTCTCCTCCTATTCCACTTCACCCCTTTCTGGTACGTAAGGTGGCCCCTGTAATTGCTTTGCTCCAGTCTGTTGCTCTTTCTGTTATACCTTCTTTTATGGAGCCAACCCGGTTGCGGTCCCATCCTTGCGATCATGGCCTGCTCATTAAGGTGGCCCTTCTGGTTCGTATCCTCTGTTCCAGAGCATGTGCACCCTATGGCCTTATCGTAATCCCTATGCCAATGCTTTGCCTTGTACATTGTACGCCAGTCATTTCCCCGCCCCGTAACGGTACTTGGGTGAGGTGTACCCAGACTTGACCCTGGTGAACCTTTTTGTCCTTCATCCTTCGCCGCATGCTAGTTATATGTTCTTCTTTCCCACGGGTAACCCATGTCCTTCTTTCTATTGACAGGATCGTGGTGTCTTGCCTTCACCTGATGTGTGATTTGTACCTACATTTGTAACCTTGTTTGATTGGTGGGCTATCAGATTCTGCCTGGAACCTACGTGCCCTTCAATTCCTTCTACGCCTCCATTCTTGAAGTGATCTTTCGTACTACTACTGTTGTCATAGTATTTTTCCGCAAGTTGGGTGCAATATGTTCAGAATTAACCTTGCGGGATGTTGCTCCAGATTGTGTCCAGTTCTTGACCTTCTTTATCCATCGCCTCATTCACTATTCTGTCCGCCAGTCCATTTGCTGACCTCCGAACCCAGCGCAACTCCACTGTGATCCCTGTCCGCAAGCGCTCCTAGATTTTTTTCAGTAGGTGTGCCAATCACCAGCGTCTCTGGATTTTTCCCACTCTGGTACCGTTTTGGAGTTTTCTTACTGTGTTGATCACCAGCGTGGAATCTCCTTCCACTATGGAATTTGTCATCCCCTCCCGACTTAGAATCTCCAGGCCAGTCTCCAGGGCTCCGAATTCCGCGGTGTTGTTGGTTGAGTTGCCCAGACTCCCNGTGCCAATCACCAGCGTCTCTGGATTTTTCCCACTCTGGTACCGTTTTGGAGTTTTCTTACTGTGTTGATCACCAGCGTGGAATCTCCTTCCACTATGGCATTTGTCATCCCCTCCCGACTTAGAATCTCCAGGCCAGTCTCCAGGGCTCCGAATTCCGCGGTGTTGTTGGTTGAGTTTCCCAGACTCCCAGCGTATAGTCGGATGATGTTTCCTTTACTGTCCCTGATTACTCCTCCCAAACCTGTTCGCCCCGGGTTGCCTTTCGCCGCCTCGTCAAAATTCAACTTGAGGGAGTCTGAAGGTGGTGGCTTCCAGTTGCGCTCACCTACTTGGAGTTGCAGTGACTGTCTGAACTAATTGGGGTTGCAGCTGTCATTCAGGTGGAAGGCCTCTAGGACTCGGGAATCTTGGTCAGTGGGTTGCGCTCTACCTACCTGGCAGTTGTGGCTCTGCACCCTATCTCGTGTCATAAAGATTATTGTTTCCTTGATCTTCCCTTTGGGCCAGCTTTGGTTTCTAAAAATGCGTCGGTTCCTTTCCTTACATATCGACCATATGATCATTCATGGGGTGAGTATCCAAAAGAGGTTCACCTCTTCTTGTTCATTGTAGTTCTCTTTCTAGAGATTGATGGTTGCAGCAATGTTACCTCGGATCCTTTTGGATTGGCAGAAGATACTTGTCACCCAGTCCCAGAGTTTTGCAATGTAGGCACATTCGTCAAGGAGATGGTTCGTTGTTTCTTCCTGGGCTTGACAGAGATGACATCTTGATGGACCTATGAATCCCCTTTTCCTTAGGTTTTCCCAAGTTAGAATGCGGTTGTGAAGTATTAAACATTGGAATTTTTTTATCTTTGGCCATTGGGGGTTGTTCCATAGTTTATCCCAATGTTGTGTTGGGTCTTCTTGGTCCAGGTCCGCTATATAGTGTCGGACATCTTTCAGGTTGAATTGCCCACTGTCTTTTTGTCCCCACCTCAGCTGGTCCTCTCCTTCAGTGACTATTATTTTCCGTCTCCCCATTTCCTCCTCCACTTCTTTTACTATTGTTGCGGGTGGACATTGTTCTACAAAGTGATCTTGTCCCAGATTCTCCATTTGTTGCAGTCTCTTTCCTGCTTCCAGTATTGGTAGACGTTAATTTTACCTTGCGCTATTAGCTCATGTTGGAGTACTTCTCTGTCCAGGTTCTCCATTTTCGGTTCCTGTTGCCAAGTGTCCTCCCAGAATCTGGCTGTTCTACCATTTCTGATTTCCCAGAAACTGTGTGTCTGAATCCAGGATTTCTTGTGCCAGGCTAGGTTCCAAATGGCTGAACCTTCCTTGGTTCCTCTGAACCAGATTTTGTCCTGGTCACGAATGTCCAGGGCATACTTTTCCTTCCATAGGTTTACCCAAGGTGTAGTAGTTTCTTTGAACCAACACCACCAGAGTTTCGCCCCATAGGTGTTATTGGTCACTTGTGGGTCCTGTAGCCCCATGCCTCCTTTTCTTTTTGGCTTGCAGACTTTCTCCCAAGCCACCAGGGCCCATTTTTTCTTTGTTTCTGCGCCTCGCCACAGGAAGTCCCTTTGGATGGCTCTTATTTTTTGTAGAATCCCCTGTGGAGTTGGGAAGACGAACATCATAAAGGTTGGGATTGCTTGTTAAACAGACTTGGTTAGGATCTGTCTTTCGGCTAGATTGAGGGATCTATACGTCCAATTTTTTACCCGCTCCTGTAATTTGTTTATTACTCCTTCCCAAGTTGGCATTTTGTACACTTTGTCTGTCAGTGGAACCCCCAAGTACTTGGCTGGGAGTGTCTTCCATTCAAATCCCAGAATGTTGGTCAAATTACTTTGGATAGCTGGGTTGGTATTGAAGAAGAAGATCATCGACTTGGAATGGTTGATGTCAGCGCCCGAGGCTTCCCCAAAATATTCTAAAATTCGTTTGTAGGCTTTAGCTTCCTTGACCGTGGGTATGCCATGGAGTAAGGTATCATCCACAAACCGTTGGTGTGTTGAAGTAGGGCAATTTTCGAAGGGTTTGAGACCTGTTATTTCCCCTGTTGCGGTTTCGCTCTTTATGCTTCGGCTGAGGCCTTCCATCATGAGAATGAACAGGAAGGAGGACAACGGGTCTCCTTGTACGATACCTCTCATGGGCCAGAAAGGTTTGGCAGGGGCTCCATTGATTAGTAGCGAGTAGCTTGTTGTGGAAACAAGACTGAAAATCCAGCTGATCCAGTGCTGGGTGAAACCAAAGGCTTCCAAGGTCTTGACCATATAGTGCTAGCTAATTTTGTCATAAGATTTTGCTAGGTCCATTTGTATTATTATTCCCCCTCTCTTTTGAAGCTTCAAGGTGTGAATGATCTCGTGGGCCTGGATGATGTTGTCCATTATTTGTCTTCCTTCCACAAAGCCTGCCTATTCTTGTGAGACTAGTGTAGGTAGGAGGGGTTTCAGTCTATTTTTTATGACTTTGGAGATTATCTTATAAACCACATTGCATGGCGCTATAGGTATGTATCGGTTAGGGGTTTTGGCTTCATTTTTCTTGGGGATTAGTGTGATCATTGTGGTGTTTAGTGCTTTAAGGATGGAGGATGACCTTCTAGAGTCTTGTACTACCTTATAAACTTCATGTTTGACGATTTCCCAACAGGATTTGAAGAATTCCACTGTGAAGCCATCTTGACCTGGGGCTTTCCCATTGGGCATTTCCTGGAGCACTTGGTTAACTTCTTCCGTGGTAATAGGTTTGTTTAGGAAGATGTTTTGTTCCTCTATGACCAGGCATGGAATATGTTGGGTGATCCTTTGAATGGCCTCCATTCTGTCTTGGTTGGGTTCTTGGGCTATTCCGTGGAAGTGTTTAATCAGAGCAGTTTCAATCTACTGATGTGATTCACGCTCGATTCCATCCTGGTCCTTGATCTTCAAGATTTTGTTATGGGCTATTCTGGCCATTGTTGTTCTATGGAAAAACTTGGTGTTCTGTTCTCCTTCCTTTAGCCATCAGATACGGGAATTTTGACGCCAAAGTGTTTCTTCCTGTTGGCATCGCGCCTCCCAATCTTGGGTCATCTGGATCACTTCCTTTTTTGGGTCCTCCATATAGCCTTCCAACATGCAGGTTTCTTGGAGTTTTTTTCATTTTTTCTTCTAAGTTGTTTTTCTCTTGGTTTATTTTCCCAAAGGTATCCATGTTCTACTCTTTGAGCTTATTTTTGATGTACTTAAGTTTCTTATAAAGTTGGAACATCCTGGTCCCTTTCTCCGGTTGCTCCTCCCGCCACCACTATTTGATTCTTTCCTTGAAAGTCGGGTGTTCAATCCAAAATTTCTCAAATCTGAAGGGTCTATTCTTTGGTGTTGTTTGGAAACCTGCTTCGTGTTGCACTGGCCAATGATCAGATCTCCCCCAGGGAAGGATGCTGCAATCTAAGGTTAGCCCCTGCATAATGATTGACTCCGATATAAGGAATCTGTCGAGTCTTGTTGCTACCTGAAACCGGTTCATCCGTTTATTGTTCCAGGTGAATTGGCCATTCTTAGTTTTGAGATCTACCATCTCCGCTATGTCTATGAAATTTGAGAAATCATCCGCATCCCGATCCAATCTTCTTGTACCTCCTTTCTTCTCTGCAAGTGAGGTGATGATGTTGAAGTCCCCTGTTAGGATCCAATGGAGGTTGGTGGATCGGGCTTTTATATCTTCTAGGTCTTGAATTATTCCTCTCTTTTTCTCTGACCCTTGGGGCTCATACACATTAGTGCAGAGAATCTCCTCTGTGTTTCCAATGATTTGCATGCGTACCATTAGGATGTGCCTGGTTGCTTCGGCTGCTATTAGATTTAGAATTTGTGGGTTACACAAATTGAGAATGTCACCTGCCATTTGGTGGTCTTCGATGGCTACCATATTGTACTTGTGCCATTGTTGTTTACTGATTGCCTCCATTCTGTYTGTAGTGCATTTCGTCTCTTGAATGAAACAGAGATCCGATTGTTCCTGCTTCAGTTTAGTCCTAAGGATTCTTTGCTTTCTTGGGCTGTTTAGGCCTCTTATATTCCAAGTTATGACCTTCATTTAAACATGTGGGGGGGAGTTGGGAAAGAGTTTCTTGATCTTAACCGAATTTATCAGTAGCACTCCCAGCTCCTGTAGGGCTACACTGTTTGATTTCCTACCTTTTTTCCTCCTCGTCTGCTTGGGTGATAGTTGTGGTTGTCCCTCGCTGGCTTTAACTCCTAGGTGTTCTATCTCCCTGTGTGTGCGTTTTTGTCCTCTGGATTTTACTTCCTCCCGTAGGAGAAACATGTACTAGATGCGGTCAAGTTGCTCTATTGGTACGTTGTCGACTCCCTGCCTTTTCCATTGCTCCAATGTGTTTGGAAGGTATATCCCTTCTCTTTCCACCAGGTCCCTCAGATCAGGGTCTTTTGTGCCTACTTCACTCCGAGTCATCTCTGCATCTCCCTCTGCATCTTGCATGGCGGTGTTGTCGTCTTTTATTTCTCCGTCCATCGGGGTTGTGCAACTCCTCTGTGTCGTCTTGTTACTTGGCCGATCAACAGGCTCTTTTGTTGCTTGTTCTCTGACCTCTTGAGCTTTTACCGAGTCACTTTCATCTTCTGCCCCTTTGTTTGTTTGGTCCCTTCCGTCCATTTTATTCTGGGTCTCCTGGTTATTTCCTGCTGAGGTTTTATTCTACTTTTTGTTTTCTCTATTTCTGGGGTTCGGTGTTATAAATCCTTCCTCATCCTGCTGTGTTTTGGGGTTTGTCGCTTCCTGCTTTTTATTAAGAGGGAATTCTCTGATCAGTTGGTTGTGTTCATGGCATCTTATGCATCGAAAGGGGATCTGTTCGTAATCTATGTTTTGGATCCATTCCTCATCCCTGAATTCCAGACTTATGGATTCTGGGAGTGATCCATAAACGTCCATCTCTATGCAGATTCTTGCATACAATGTGTATCTTCCTTTTAGGGTGGCTTCTGAAGTCTTCACATATTTCCCCAGTTTGTTTCCTATAGCTTAAAAATTGGAGGGCAACCAGTAATCTAAGGGTAAGGAATAGAATCTCAGCCAGACCGGTACCTTTTTGAACGTCTCTTTTTCCGGGGAGAAGTTTTCTTTCCAGGGTTGCATGTATAGTCCAGCTAAGGTGTGGAAGTATGGACCTCCCTCGAAGACTCTATCCCTGTCCTCCAGATTTATGAAGACTGTTGTGAAGAAACGTTTCGAGCCCAGGTGGAGCTCCACTTCTCCATTTGGCTTCCAGTGATATTTGATCTAGTTGCACATAGTTCTCTCTATGGGCCATAACCCCATGAACTTGCATATGAGCACATGTGTCTTCATCTGGTCCCTGTAGAGTTGCGTTTGTGGATCCCTCTAGTATCATCTTGGGGTATCATTGTTGTTTTGGGCTTGCACGGGTTGTTCTTTTTTGTCCCATTGGCCTTCGTGGTCTCTTGCGCCTCACTCTGAGTTTCCTTAGCTTCTTCTCCCATGCTCTCGTTTTTGTCCTGGTTTCTTTCCTGTCGTGTCCCTGGGTCTAATCCCAAGGTTCCTGTCGCTGGTACCTTGAAGACTACGCCTCTTGGCCCTTTCCCTCTATCCACCACTACCTATTTGTATGAGGGGGTCCCCTT
>JASDQU010102323.1:131945-178836 GCA_032191745.1 Picea mariana | reverse complement strand
AATTTTGTCTTAGAAATAAGATGACCCATAAAGGTCTTCTCTTTAAAATATTCATAAAATGCTTTCAATAGCTAACGTGTGTTTAAAAGATGAGTGTTAGCTGGTGAAAGTGGCGACTTTCAACAGCTAAGGAGCATCTCTCATAGGTCCGTGCGCTGGTGAAAGTGTTAATTTTTAAATATCCAAAGAAGCATTGTCGCGGGTTGTGCGCTGGCGAAAGTCATGACTTTCCACAGCTACGGAGCAGTTCTTATAAGATCGTGCGCTGATGAAAGTGAAGACTTTCAACAGCTAAAGGGGGTTTTCCACAAGATCATGTGTTGATGAAAGCGATAAGTATCAACAGCTAAGGGGCGTTTTCCACGGGCCGTTGGCTGGAGAAAGCGGGAATCACGTGCGTGTTATCCACGTTTCTAAAAGCAAATGATGATACGATCATCCCACGTCATGCAAATCCAAATCATGCGCTGATGAAAGTGGGTAATGATGGAGACTCAGTTTTGCACGTCAAAATAGGATTACGATGCAGATCTTATTCAGTGACACATGCTGCACACTCATGGCGCCGGAAATGGTAATTTCAAATTCAGCAACTCAGGAACAGAGGTTGTACTGCCGGGCTGACAACATCAAATCAGATCATTGCTTCCATATCACACATTGTTCACGAAGGTTTGTTATAGTTTCAAATGTTAAAAAAACAGAGCCGACTCCCGAGTGCTTTCAACAGCGCAAGACCTCGGCCCAATAGCATATCACAGTGTTTGGTGTGCAGAACCGTTTGGGGTTTTGAATTGCAAATGGAAAGAATGATGCTTAAAATTGAAGGGCACTTTTCAATCCCTTCCCAAGCTCCAAATGAAGATTTGAAAACACCATTGGAAAGCTTAGATTCTCTAGATGTCGATTGACTATTCAGGAATGAAAAACGGATTTTCTATGACCGAGAAATTTGATTTTGAAAATCTGCTCTTTTCAACAGCGAATTCGCCGAAAATTTTATTAGTTAGTTGTTGAAAGTACCACCTTTTAGCAGCTTAGGAGCGGATTTTTCGGTAAATAAGCTGTTGAAAGCCTGTCACGGCCAGAATGTTACGGTTTTTTCCCAGATCGTAAATTTTTTCATGAGAATGAATTGAAACTTCTTCTAAGGCTTTATTAATGAATTATCAAATCTATCTATTCAACCACTTTTGGAAAATTAAGAGAAGAAAAGGTGTACAAATGTCATTTACCATCTTTAAAAGAGGCAAAATTTCAGTGTTTTGGGAGCCACATCACATAATTCGAATTTCAGAGAGCCTTGGGAGGCTGAGCTACACATCATCAGATTTCAACCACATTTTGAGGGCCAGCAGATAAAGATTTACCTTATTTGAGGATCCATTCCTATTTCTTTGTAAATATTGTTTGTGTACTATTTCTGGAAATTCAGATCCATAGTTTTAGGATCTAATAACTGAATTGTTAAGCTATAAAGCTATAGAAGGAAGATGAATGAAGAGGTCAATTTTTGGATACAGGAATGTCATATGTAATAGGCCCATTGATGCTAATACTAAATCACAGTTTTCTTTCTCTTTTGATATCAGTTTTCCACCTTCTTTCTGTATTTTTACTTAAATTGTCATGCCTTGAATGACTGTTATCTCATTGTTTGGCTCATAGCTTAGTAAACATCTTCTTCATTATTTATTAGACCCTACATGTGTACTGGTTTATGAGCAATTTGTTCTTCGCCCACTTAAAGTTATCTGCTGATTATCAATCCATGAGAGCACTGGTTCATTTGTTTATTATCTTGACTGTCTGAGTACCATGTTTGAATTGAGTTATCCCATTGATCCATTTACACAAAATACAAAAACATTTTTACTTGAAGTTACCAAGCACCTTTGGTCTACAACCACGAAGGGTTTCTTGGAGTGATAACAGGATGCACAATAGGTCATTGGAAAAATCCAACTAAGAAGTACAATTGTTCATAGGTCTAGGCATGCCATGGCAACTCCAAGCCCCCAAATGGCCAAAAAACATCATTTGAGACCTCAAAACAACCCAAAAAGTTTAGGACCTAAAAAAAACTATAGATAGAAACATTGCCAAGATAAAGAACCATGTTGAGTTATTGGAAGAGATGGGTGGCCACCGATGTCCACTTGGATCACAATGGTATTGGGCATTTGACAAGTTTTGTATCAATAGGTACCTAGTTCAAATCCCCCTTGGAATAGATGCACTAGTTTACACCATTTAATTTACTAAGGATGTCACGAATGTGTAAAAGCATACATTAAGTTTCTCCATGAAAATTTCCTTAGAAAAATTAAAACATATAAAATTTAAATAACAAAACAAAGAGAGACACATATACACTCAAGAGTGGATTGCACATGTAATTTTGAACAAGGGCAGTTGCGGAGCAACAAGTCCCTGCCAAAAGCACATGCTTGAATGTTGTTTCAATATTTGTATAAATATTCAACTAAGCCAAATTTCAAACCATAGAGATAGTACACCAAAGAAATAATAATTCCATCAATGGATGGTGATTTTTGATAAGACTATTTCCCAGGGAAGATCGGTATTTGGTCATACTAGTGCTAGATATAGTTAGACAAAGAGATTCTGATTAAAGAATAAAGTATCCTATATGTGTCGGGTCAATCAATTTGTTTTTTTAATATGTACTAAATTTTTTATAACGAAAATGAAATCAATTTATCTGGTCCAACACCTTTCTCCACATTCAAAAATCTTGTTGAATATGTGCTAATTTTTTTTATAACAAAAGCGAAATCAATTTATCTGGTCCAAAACATTTTCTCTACATACAAATTTGCTGCTATGCTAAGGGCACGCAAAATTGCTAAGGAAACCCCTCAGAGGGCACACAAAATTAGTTTAGGGTTTAGAAACCGTGACTTCACATGAGAGAACACAACTCATTGTTACTCTGGAGTCTGAAGTTCATTTTCCACAGCAGACCGCCCCGATTTCAAGCACGAGCATTTATGATCTGAAATGATGTATGATATGTAAATGGAAAATAGAATGTGACAATTAATGACAAAGCTACTCATATCACCAACTATATCACTTGTTGTATGATGTTAAGGACGACCGTAAAAGCTAGTAAAATGCCTAGTTTGGAAACAACGTGTTGCACATAAGTATTATTGGTAAATAAATAACCCAAATCACTACGGAAAACCAAAACAACCACATAAATTATAAATGAAGATGCCACTGAGACAACAATGGAAAATTTAGCCACAGTGGGAATTCCATCTCTGAGTTGGTTTGCAACCCTCACACTGCATGTACACATGTAGGAAAGTAAGATTGATATTCAAGAGAAATAAATACGTAACTACTCTTCACTATAAGATAACAGGCTGCACCTACAGTTTAAATATATATATATATATATACACATAATTACCTGGTTACAATAAGAAATCCAATAGGTATAGATGTCTCCTATGTATAAATGGCCAGGCTGCCAACAATTCAAACAAAAAAAACACTTGAGTGTTGAATGCAAGCTCAATGTCTGTAAGATGCATAAAGTACGCTCTATGTAAGATGCATCAAGTAAAAATGACTTAAACCCTAACAAATTTCCACTCAAAAAAAATTATGCACGGGTTGCCATCTTTTTTTCTTTATGTTAAGAACATTGTTTTTTCTTTAGTGTTATCACAGTTGCAAATTGACATTTTAATGGTAAAATTTGCTTGTAAAGGAATGAAATTTTTTTTGTGGACTTATTGAGATTTAGAACATATGAGAAGACATGCATAATCTATGCCAACTAAAAGCGCTCAACAAATGCCATTTAAATTATTAAAAAGGTCGTGAATGAGGGGCCTCTTCTGTTCAATTTTTATTTTATTTATTTAAGATGTTTTTAATGCGAGTCAGTGTTCAAATTTTATATTTTTTATTTAGGATACGGTTTTTATGCGTGATTAATTCCATGTTTCCTAACTATAACCTTATTTGAAATGTGCATAGGATTACGTGCCCAAAAACTTGTATATGAATACTTGTCACAAGCTCAACAAATACGAACTAAAACCAAGTCTATTTGAAACCAATGTCTATGACTACTTGCCGCAAGCTCAACAAATACAAACTAAAATCGCGTCTATTTGAAACCAGAGTGTATTTGAAACGTGTATCTGAATACCTGCCCTGAAAAGTGTAAATGAATATGTGCCTAAAGCTCGAAGACCTGCTTGAGAGTTGAAATCGATTGACACACAGGTTTGATGTAATTCATAACTGCGTTCAAAGACATGGCCAAAGGTTGGTTGGTACCAACGATTGACATGAAGAAGTTGTTGAATCGAGAAGAGAGGAAGATCACCATGGCCAAGATACATAAACCTTGAAAAGAATGGGGTTTCTTTCAGGTTATCCACCAATTGCTTTAATGTCGTATTATTTTTATATCTCTAGTGAATGTTTTAACATACTTTCACTTCGTATTGTATGTCATGTGTTAATCCATCTTCTGAATCATGGGATACTGTACAATTTTCTAGATCGAGTGTAGAGATTGTTCAAAGAGCATTACAAAAATTCCATGGACACGTAGTTGTGGAAATGCTTGAAAGTTCTCTCTTGCAAGGCATGAACTTCAATACTACTAAAATATACGTCGACTGGGAACGAGCTTTTTCCTCCAACCCTCATCCCTAAAAGCTAACACACTGACGTAGCCTTTGCCTGGAAATTTGAAGTGCAATAATATTATTACTCCATGTGTATTGATCATTAGGATGAATGATCGTTCTAAGACATTGATTATTTTAAATGATAAACTTGGTGAAAAAATACTAATCAGTGTCGTGGTGCATGTTGCAGGGAGACGATCGAGGAATTTGCAGAGGAGGTGAAGGGGTTGGTTGAAAGAGTATTAAAAATAATGTGTAAAAATATGGGACTAGAGAAAGGATAAAGAAGCCCTGTTGAGTGGCAACGGTCATGGAAAAATCCCTTTATTTGGCATAAAATTGTCCCACTATCTGCCACGTTGTAGACTAGACCTATGCCATGCACGAGACCAGACCTCATAGACAAATTGCGCTCCCACACATATGCTCGTGGACTCCTTTTTTGCTGCTACAATATGATGAAGTCAAGGGCGCACTACAATTCTCCAAGCACTGAAGAATTAGGCAGTCAATTCTTTGGCTCTTGGCTCGGATCCCAAATAGTTTTTCCCACCATCCATTTCCCTTAGGACATGGACGACTCTTCCTTGTAGCCTAGACATTACCAGGGAACCCCATGGATGGATCTTACTTACAACCTAGACATTACCACGGGTCTTGCAGCCTGGACATTACCAGGTAACCTAGGAATGATGTCTCCAATGAGATTCCGAACGAAAAATTATCAGCAGGGGAGGGAGGAATGAAACTACATGAAATCTTGTTCTAGCGGGGAGGTTCAGTTCAAGCAAGCTAGATAGAGCAGTTCAGGGCAATGGGATGATGGCATGGGCAAGGCATGTTGAAAGGCCAAGGTGTACACACAAATGGAGTGTTTGATTGTTTGATGGTGGACATTGACGGATGGGCAACAGACAATCTTTGAACTATCTGCAAAACTAGCTTAGGTATGGTATTGGCATCTCTCTTTTTGGCATAGTGAATAAATTTAATCACAAACACAGTGAATAATTTTTTTCACAAACATAGTGAATCATAGGCGAATAAGGTGTGTTAATTTGTTATTACAGAGAAGAATAAGGTGTGTTAATTTGTTATTACAGAGAAACCACAGGAAAATAAGCTGGGGAATTGATAAGACTAAAGAGATGTGCACAGAGTCAACTTTCTATTTTTCTTTGCAATATACTAAGATATTGAATCCAGGAAGCTAGACGACTAACATGGTAATTTAGCAAGGTAATTTACCACTTTTTTAGTTTTGTGTACTTGTAGGCAAACATTTCTTTAGTAATTCCTCTTGTATGAAATTGCAATTGAACCCTCCAACCAAATGAATTTTTTTTTGCGTAGTCTTCTTTGAAAGCCTCCATGGCCTCGCGCTGGTGGTAACTTTTCTTTGATAGGCTCCATGGAATTACACTATTGGTAACTCATCTTGAGCTCAAGCCAACCTTCCTTGAGCCTCACATTGTTGGTAACTCAGTTGAGCTCAAGCTAGCCTTCCTCCATCGTAATTTTGCCAAAATCAAACTCAATAACAAATAGACAGGAGACATAAATCAAAGGAAACATGCAAGACACAAGAATGTCCTCAAAGATCCAAGGAAATGGAAGTTACTTGCCAAGAAGAAATAGACATCAATCCAGCATGCAGGCTACACCTAGATAGTGCTCAACTACACAACGCTCATCTACAATGTTTGGACATGACAACATAGTTGTACAATGCAACATAAAGTTAATCCTAAATTACTTAGGATACGATAAACAAAAGAGGCATAAAAATTAAATGTTTATGAACTAATGCTAACATCAAAGCTAGCATTAATTCACTTGAAACGATGTACAATGTAATGCACCTTAATGCAGTCATGAATTGATAAGTTTCAAACCAAATATTTCATTGTTGCCTCGATATGAGGCCAAATAAGGCCACAAAGTGAAAACTTAGGCTTAAAAATAAAATTCGAGTTGAAAAATCGTATGACTCGTTCAAAACTTTGGTTTAAATGGTGGGTGTGAGTGAAAGAATTAATAGAAGATTGCAAAATCGATTACTAATAGTCCCTGCAGCCCGAAGGGTAGGGACTAATAAGAAGACGTCTTCACGTTATACTCAAAATCATAATATCATTTAATTGATTGATAAGTACGATTGATTCCAAAAGAGGGGGCAAGACATATATTTATATAAGAGATGGATTAAAGTCGAAGCTTGAGGTTCAAATTGTTTTTATAAGTTAATTAGACTTTTGTTTAGTTAGTAAATTAAAATGCACCAATTATTTATTTGAAATCTAACCCTAAGTTGGATTCTTCCATGGTTTCCATGGCTTTCACTATGATGGCGAGAGTGAGGGTTTCTTATTCTTCACGAGACTTGGGGTTTCTAAGAATATCCAAGATCGAAACTGGGTTGGATTCATTTATTAATAGATCCGAGCATATGTGTATTTATCGGCACAACACTATGAGTAGATCCAATCTTTTCTAGGTGAAAAAAAAGTTACACGTAGATCTAGGGGTTATTGTGGATCACTGCATTTTCTTTGATCTGGGTCACATTGTGAGAAAGAATATCAAAATTTTGTGAGGTTTGCAAAAGGGAAATCCAAATCCATTTCTATAATGGTAAAATTTTGTAATCCAATTGTATTTCTCAAACATTATCCCCAAGCCAAAGTGGGCATCCCCATGTCATCTTAGCGCTTAATCTATGAAGGTAAGTAGCTTGATGATCAATTTGTATTGTCTAACAATAACATTTTCAATGATTCTACTCTTTTTTTGGCTATCAAATTATGTGGAGAAATTGTGGGTGAGGGTGTAGCCTCATCATCCAAACCCATGTTCAAAGTTGTGGTAAAAAATAAATCAACTATTCCATATGATACAAATCTTTGTATGCCCAATGCATACATAGTGGACAAGTTAGAAGAGGTTCTACTATTGGAAGTGTCTTCTTGGGAAGTTAGTTATATCAACTCCAACTATAAAAAAGGAGCATACATTTGTAGACTTAATGGTTACTCGCCTACTTTTACAGATTTGTACAAGTAGATGCATACAAACTAGGTATATGAGTGTGAGATATCACTTGTTCTAAAGGATTTTTTATTATCTTTTTTTTTCAATAATGATGCATATTAGAAAGTGATGGAGGGTGGGCCTTGGTACTAGGGAAGAGAGGTATTGTTTATAACACCATGGTTTCTAGAATTTGACGCTAACACTTTGTTGGAGATCAAAATGCATGTATGGGTCTATTAACCAAATTTACCACTGCGATTGTGGCATTTACTAGTTTTGGAGGACATTGCAAATACTTTGGGTAGTTATACTAAATTAGATGTACATAGAGCTAAGGTGGGTATAACCACATATACTCATACATGTGTTGAGGTAGATTTCAATAAAAACAAAATCGGATAAAATGATTCTCAAATGGGAAAATTACAAGTGGATTTGGATTCTGGATTATAATAATGTAGCTTTTTCGATGTTGGAATTGTTAACAAATAGGTCACCTCCAAGATACTTAACTATAGGCTCCACCCCATCCTCCAAGAAATAAAGAGTCTAAGCCAAAGATAAAGAGTTTGCTTTATCCTAAGCAACAAAAGTCCAGTGAAATAGATGAAAAAGACGAGGATTTACAAAAAACTTATGAACTAGAGAAGGATGAAGATGTCGGTCTAGAAAATTTGAATGAAGGAAACCTCTCTCCAATAGAGAATCAAGAGGATAAACCTTCCTTCAGGGGTTGTGGTAACTATGGATATTTCATCAAGAGGAGTACAAAGAGATTATGAATTAGAGAGTTCTAACTCGAATAAGGAGCATACCTTTTTGGTGAAAAGTGGGCCTTCAAAAGCTAACATACAAATGTTAGCTATAGATCCCTTACCAAGGGGGTTGAATAGGGTTAAAAAGTGGGGGGAGGGGAGGGGTGGGGGGAGACAAGATTGAGGATTTCTTGAAACTCTAATTATTTGTAAATAAGCTATTCAATGATCATATTAGGATCCATATGGTTGGGTATTTTTGAGTGTTTAAAGAACATATATTTGTATTATGCTACATGCACCTAAAGAATGTGATTTTCATTATTTTTTATGAGTAGAAATTGTGATATTTTTCCTTCGAAACGAAAAAAATGCATATTATTATTTTTTCTCCAAAGAAAATTTCATAGGGAAACCCAAGGGATGTTTCCCAACATTCTTGCATGACAATCATGGTAAACATGTCAACATAGACTAATGCGAGATTCGAACCAAACACATGCCATAACTTAAATGTGTTACAAATCTAGATTCATCTTAACTCATAATCTATTAAGCATCGAGAGGGATCAATTCCCTTGTGGTGCAAACCTTTTTTAGAGTGCAAAATTAAGTAAAGGTTTGCAGCTCAAGGGATTTGACCCCTTTTGACACTTGATAGATCTGGAGTTATGATGGATCTAGGTTGGTTCCAACCACGGGCCATCGCATCAAAATTTTAGATGATCACCATTATGTATATGTATCTATATATGTTTTAGATGAATTTAAAATTTAGTAAGTATCATATATGATCTAAAGAGTACTATCAAGAAGACCACTTCAAAAGTGATATGAGGAATAAGGTGAATAGTAATAAAATAATGATTTTCTATGATGAAAAAGGTGAACAATAAGAAAGTAATGGGTTGCATATAAGGAATAATGGATAGATTACACAGTGATCAATCTCAATCTATCTTCTTTAAATTTTATTATAGCCACACCTACCATCTTTCCTATCTTTTCATATCAATCATATGAGAAGGAGGTTGAAATTGAAGACCATTCAAACTTTTAACATCTCAATCTATCTTCTTTAACTTTTCTTATAGCCGCGCCTACCATCTTTCCTATCTTTTCATATCAATCATATGCGAAGGAGGTTGAAATTGAAGACCATTCAAACTTTTAACTTGAGATATTGCAATAAAGGTCATACCCTCCCTCTTTTTCTTTTGCAATATTAATAGTTTCTTTCTCCAACAACAAAATATGTTTCTCGTAATTCAATTTATATTCTATTGTATGATTTGGTTTTAATGTATTCTATATATATCTTATAAAAATATTCAGAAATAAATCACATCCAAGCAATCAAAGCGATGAACTTCATCTTATAACTAATAACCACTTTCTAAACAATATAATATGAATTTTGAAATTGTTTTTCTTTGTATTATCATTAAAATCATTTCACTAAATAATTTTCACTATCTCATTGTTGAAATTAGTTGATCCAGGTGGATATCGGTGGCCACCCATCTTTTCCAACTGGCTCAAAACAATTTTCTGACAATTTACTATATTTAGCAGTTTTAACTTCCGGGGCCATTTTGAGGGCCTAAATGAAGATTTTTCGGGATCAAGCTTCTCAATGATATCCAAAGGCATGATTGAGGCCCCAAAATGAATATCCTCAACGATACCTTTCCAACAGGCTATCATACACCTAAAACGAAGATCATATGCAAAAGTTACGACCCCGGGAAGTTGATGTACTAACTTACCCAAACGGGGCCCACATGACTTTTGGTGCTTCATCTCCTAGGGTTAGGTTTTTGGATGTCTAGGGATTTTGGCATTCTTATTTATTGTAAAAAAGTCTTCAGATCCTCATTTTAATCATATTCTTGCGAATGAGTGCAACTGTCACATCTCTTCTCAGAGATAAGCCGCCACCATTCCAGCAAGCTTGTTTCCACTGCATTTTACAGTTTTAGCTTATTTCCTTATTGAATAGAAAACCAATTTTACTGTATCTATGTTATTTTGTGTTAAGCACCTGTTAATAATATGTAGTCATTTCATTCTGCTCATAAAATATGGATCAGTGGTATCAGAGCGGTCTGCTCCTTGTCGTCTTAATGCATCTCCCCAACGAGGTCGGAGTACAAAGAGTTGGGTCTCGAGCTTATTTCTCTTAAGGAAAATATATCTTGCACACCCAAGCGACCTCTCATGGTAGGAGAAAAGAAAGATGACGGGACATGAGATGCTTTCAAACTGTTGATTGAGGAATCCCTCACACAACAAAGGAACGAGATGATGGATAGTTTCGTGCAAATCCTTCGACGACTACCAACAGGTGACACATCTTCTTCGAGTGGAGGCGCCACCCGCTTCAAGGTACAAATAAACTTTGATATTCCTATATTTGAAGGTTTGATAGATGCAGATGTTGTAGACAAGTGGTTGAATCTACTAGAAGGGTATTTTTCTGTCCATAACTTTTCGAATAGAGAAAATATTACTTTTGTGCTCCTCAAAGTCGTTCCCCATGTCAAAGATTGGTGGGAAACTTTCCATGAGCAAAAGGAAATAGAGGAACCCTCATTATTTACAGTCACAACCACCTGGGATTCCTTCAGGGATGCTATTAAGGAACAATACTAACCTGTCGAAAGTTATGACGACTTGTATACCAAATGGACCACACTGCAGCAAGAAAGAGACCAAGCAGTGCCAGATTTCACGAATATCTTTCATACCTTGCGCACCAAGCTGGGTATCAAAGATTTGGAGCGAAATCTTGTGCTCAAGTATCACGATGCTCTGGATAGATACATCCAGACCGAAATGGAATTTTTGGACATCTCATCCTTGGGCGCAGCCTATCGATATGCCGTCAAAATCGAGCAGAAGGTCAAACAAAAGACATGACAATTTGGGCCTGGGAACCCCTCACAACAAAAGCCAGGAAAGGGTGGCCCCAACCCACAAAACAAAGGAAAAATCAAAGATGGATAGTATCAGGACAACCAATCCAAACTGCAAGCAAAGAAGGACACCAGAAAGACAAAGAAAGATACTGGGAAGTGGTGTGACTTCCATAAGAGCCCTTGGCATAACACTGCTAACTGTCGCTCAAAGCAGTCGCTAGTGGCCGAAGTGAAAGCCTCTGAATCAGATGCGGGTTTAGACTCTAAGCCAGAACCAAAAAGGGGAAGACAGATCATTGACGTGGAACCCAGTGCCACCGTTGCTACCACCAAGCTCCAGCCTGGTGAACCACATGAGCCAGAAGAAGGAGAACGCCTCTTCCATTCACAGATGTGGGTAAAAGGCACCCCACTGCACTTCATTGTGGATAGCGGTAGCCAGAAGAACCTAATATCAGCAGAGGTCATCAAGCAGTTGGGCTTGCCGACAACACCACACCCACAACCCTACACCATTGGATGGCTCTGCCAAGGAAGTGATCTCCACGTCAGCCAACAATGCCGACTGTCGTACAACATCAAGCCCTTCAAAGACGAGGTATTGTGTGATGTTGCTCCTCTCGAAGTTTGTGATGTTCTTTTTGGCCAACCTTATTTATGGAAATGTCATGATGTATATGAGTCTAAGCCTCGTAGTGTTATTATTACTTTGAATAGGAAATTGTACAGGATACCCGAGGAAGTCCCACCTAGTGTTATTTCCTTGATATCTGCTAAGCAATGTAGGAAGGTCATCTCTTAGACGGGGAAGTTTGTCTTCTTCATGATTCGCTCTCAGAATAAGCGAAAGATCACAGCCACATCCAGGGTCTCTACAGCCGACCTCTCCACACAGCAGAAGCAAGTAGATAAGGTCATGGAAGAATACTCAGATATCTTCTCCTCACCTACCGGGGTACCTCTGCACTGCTAGGTCAAGCACCCCATCGATCTGACCCCCGACGCACCGCTGCCCAATGGGCCATTCTATCGTCGCCCTCTATTAGAGGATGAGGATATCAATCGACATATCCAATAACTACTCCACAAGGGGCACATCTATCTTAGCTCATTACCTTGAGGGAGCCCAATCGTGCTAGTACAGAAGAAAGATGGAACCTGGCGACTCTACATTGATTAACAGGCTCTAAATAAAATCACAGTACGAAACCAGTACCCAATTCCCCAAATCAACGACCTCCTTGATCAAATCACGGGGGACAAATACTTCAGTAAGATTGATTTGAAGTCTGGCTACCACCAGGTCCTGATAGAACAGACAGATGTATGGAAAACCGTCTTCAAGTCAAAGGAAGGCCTTTTTGAATGGTTGGTCATGCCCTTTTGTTTGACAAATGATCCAACCACTTTCATGAGGATGATGGACGATATCCTGTGACCTTTCACCAATACTTTTGTAGTGGTGTATCTGGATGACATTCTCATCTACAGCAAGACTTGGGCTGAACACTTGCAGCATATTCAGCAGGTTCTGCACACCCTGCGACAACACAAGCTATATGCCAACTTGGAAAAATGCTCCTTCGGCATGGACATGGTCCATTACCTGCGCCACATCATTGATCAACATGGCATACATGTGAATCCAACCAAGATCCAAGTCATCCATGACTGGCCAGCCCCAACCACACTCACTGAGCTTCGGAGCTTCTTAGGCCTTGCCAATTTCTACCGCAGGTTCGTGTTGGGATTCTCCCATATTGCATGGGCCCTTAGCCAAATAACCAGGGGTGGTGGTAAGGAAAAATTTGCATGGGGCCAGTCCCAACAACAAGCGTTCGACAATTTGAAGCAGCGCTTGTGCTCAACCCCAGTAATTTCACTACCAGACCTGCAACAGCCCTTTGAGATCGAGACAGATGCTTCAGACTATGCTGTGGGCATTGTTCTCACTCAACACGACCACCCCATGGACTATCATAGTGAGACACTATCAGATGTTGTCCGTAAGTACCCTACTTACGAGAAAAAAATGTACTCCATTGTGCAAGCATGCCGCCAGTTAAGACATTACATTCTTGGGAAGGAGACAATCATCCACACTAATCATAAGCCACTGTAGTTCATGTAGACACAAGGAAAATTATAGAATGATCGCCATCAAAAGTGGTCCACATACTTGCAGTAGTTCCACCTCAACATCAAGTATAAAACAGGAAGCACCAATCATGTCGTTGATTGCCTCATCATACCACTAGTCGCGACACTCACCACGGTGCTAGACTCCTGCGACCATGAGACCTCTGGATCGCCCCAACTCTATGAGACAGACCCAGACTTTGCCACCACCTACCAAATGTTGGGTGTTGTGTCGTCTGGGCCATATCTATGTTCCATCAAGCGAGTAAGTGAAGATGATCTGGGAAGCCCACTACAGTCAGGTGGCAGGACACTTCGGTGTCGAAAAGACAGTGTCGATGCTACAGAAACATTTCTATTGGCTGAAACTTCGACAGGAGGTCATCAAGTATATCAGGTCCTGCATTGCCCGTGCTATTGCCAAACCGACCACTAAGAAACAAGGCCTGTACACCCCTCTTCCTACTCCTGATAGGCCATGGGAATCCATCTCAATGGACTACATGTCGGGCCTCCCTTCCACCAAGCAGGGAAATGACTGTGTTTTTGTGGTTGTTGTTCACTTTTCTAAGATGGCGATTCTGGTTGCCTGCAAGAAGAACATCACAGCAGAGGCCACTGCAAAGCTCTTCTTTGAATGAGTCTGGGTACATTTTGGAATCCCACAAATCATTGTCTCAAATCGGGACATTCTATTTCTCAGCACATTCTAGTCGAGCCTCTGGTCACTGCTGGACACCAAGCTCACCAAATCCATGACCTTCCACCCCCAGACAGATGGCCAAACCGAGGTCGTCAATCGAATGATTGTGCACATCCTTCGCATGTATAATTCAAAGAACCCTCGCACATGGGATGAGAGCCTTCCCTATGTCCAACATAGCTACAACTGAGCCCTGCATAGCTCAACCGACCACAACCCCTTTCAGGCGGGGTTGGGATTCCAACCAATGGGTCCCATAGATGTTGCACTTCCCCTTGCGGTCACCTCGACTGACTCATCTCCTGCTCCAACTGAAGCTGACAAAGCCACCCGGTTCATTGAGTGGATCCAACACATCCGCCAATAGGTTTAGGATATCCTACAAAATTCCAATGACAAGTACAAGCAGCGCCATGATCAACATCGGGTGCCACACAAGTTTCAGGTGGGCGACAAAGTTTGGTTGCACTTGTAGAAAGAACGCCTTACAAGACCCCATTGGAAGCTTTTCCCACTCTGTTATGGTTCATACACCATCACCAAGGTCATGGGAGATAATTATTTTGAGCTCAACATTCCTCCTTTCCTTGGCCTACACCCAGTGTTCAACGTGGATCTCCTTCGCCCTTATTTCCCACCATTATTGGACACCTCAGACGTAGTAGAGCAGCTGACACCAACATAGCTCAACTTAGACTACATACAACATGCATGCAATGATCAGATTATGGACACACATATCAAGGGCACTCAACAACAAAGGATGCAACTTTATCAAGTCGTCAAAGCAGGGCAGCTCCTGCACCAAGGCAAGTGGCTCACTCGGGCCAAATTCAGCAGAAATTTCCTCATCTGATGGGGGAACTCAATGCAATGGAGACCATTTCTTCCTAAGGAGGGAGGATTGATCTAGGTGGATATCAGTGGCCACCCATCTTTTCCAACTGGCTCAAAACAATTTTCTGACAATTTTGGCAATTTCCTATTTTTAGCAGTTTTAACTTCCAGGGCCATTTTGAGGGCCTAAATGAAGGTTTTTCGGGATAGAGATTCTCAATGATAGTCAAAGGCATGATTGAGGCCCCAAAATGAATCTCCTCGAAGATAACTTCCCAATGGGCTATCATACGCCTAAAACAAAGATCGTATGCAAAAGTTACGACCCCGAGAAGTTGATGTACTAACTTACCCAAACGGGGCCCACATGACTTTTGGCGCTTCATCTCCTAGGGTTAGGTTTTTGGATGTCTAGGGTTTTTGGAATTCTTGTTTATTGTAAAAAGGCCTCCAGAGCCTCATTTTAATCATATTCTTGCGAATGAGCGCAGTTGTCACATCTCTTCTCAGAGATAAGCCGCCACCATTCCAACAAGCTTGTTTCCACTGCATTTTACAGTTTTAGCTTATTTCCTTATTGAATAGAAAACCAGTTTTACTATATCTCTGTTATTTTGTGTTAAGCACCTGTTAATAATCTGTAGTCATTTCGTTCTTCTCATAAAATCCGGATCATTAGTGCATGGGATCAATTTTATCTATAATGTTTCGAAAATCATTGGACTAGCTCATTTTGCATTATGTTGATGTTGAAATTAATGCACCCAATTATTTTGCATTATGTCATTGTTAAAATGAATGCAACTATTTGATTGATCTTGGGCATATTTCACACATAACATATATCGTATTAATGTTAAAATCAATGGACTATATTGTTGTTGAAATCAATGCATTGGAACAACTTCCTCTTTCTTTATAGAAAGCCCTTCTTAAAAACCTCATTGTTATTTGCTAATGTATAACTTATTTTTTTTAAAACTAGAATTGAACATTGTTATTTGCTAATGTGTGTGTGTGTGTGTGTAATAGTCAACTGGGTTTAGCCTGATTGGTTTGCATTGAGGGGTGTTTCCCCCCCACCCACATTCAATTCCCAACTGACATGTTGAGCTCTTAAATGAGCAAGCTATCGAAAAAAGCCTCAACTTTCTACAAAATCTGGTTTACCTCGGGTACCATCCTCAAAATGATGGGAAGTGCCCGGTGAGTTTCCCCAAGTTCTATTACAAATTTTTAGTCAATTGGGTTTAGACTGAGTGGTTTGTGTCGAGGGGTGTCCCCCCCCCAAGTTTAATTCCCACAAGTGACACATTGAGCTCTTAAATGGGCAAGCTATCGAAAAATCCTCGGTTTTCTACAAAATCCGGTTTACCCTAGGTACCATCCTCGAAATGAGGGGAAGTGCTAAGGAAACGTCAATTACATAGTTTCTTCAATGTATTCCCACAAAATAGTGCATAGTTCTAAATATCTAAATACATGCAAAAAGGAAATTACTAATTGTGAATTTCGATTTAGGTGTTCTTGCAAGTAGCCTTCCTAACAAACTGACACAAAATAAATATGACGTGAAAAAACAATCATACTAATTTACTATTGCATGTTGCTCTGGTCTTATTTCTCCTTTCCAGAGAGATGGTTATCATCACCTTCAATTTCCATGAGGACTTGGTTATAATACATTGTTTTATCCTTTTCTCCCCCACCTTGGATAGAACTCTGAGTTCCATGGTTGTTTGAAGACAATGAGAGACTATCCACCCATTGAACTAAAACCAAAGCCTGGAGCCTGCTACATTCTGCCTCCAATGAATCAATCTGACCTTTGTAGCTGAGAAGAATGTTGGAAAGATTATCATTATGTGAAATGTTGGACTGCTCCAATTATGTTATCTTGGAAGTGATGACCGTGATTGCAATATTATTGGTCAATGTAATTTTGTCATGCCTACAAAGAATTATTTTAAATTCTCGATCATCCTCACCTATTATCGCCACCCTTGCCACTTGCCCCAACAATGCAGAGATATGAAACTCAAGCTCGCTTGACTTAAAATCGAAACCTAGACTTGGAGAAAATCCCTAAATTCCCATGGCTCTAAGACCTCTTTGTAAATTCAAGCCCACTACTAACAAATTATGGAACATAACATTCTCCTCGACCAATGCAACCAAAAAATGATGTGAAAAGTACCCCAAATTCACCATCATCAACTCAAACCTCACCTCAATAGATATTGCAACGGACCGACTCTGTTGAGCCACATAAAAACCAACCTCTGCCAACCAAATCTGAATTGAGTCCACTTATAGTTGAGCTCTACATCTACTAAACTATGGTGGTTCCCCCCCTTGTATTGTCTCATATCCATTGCATCTCCCCATAACGACGCATTGATCTCCCTTGTGTGAGATCTTCGATATTAATTGTATGCATTCTCACTTGATCTTGTCATCCCTCTGTCACCTTCTCACCATATGTATCCTAGGAGGGTGGGGGGTGGGGGGGGCATGTATATCGTCCTTCACATATGCACTTGACCATTCTAACATTAATTAATATCCCACTAATTAAATAAATGGGGGATTGTGGCATAATAAAAATCCCCATTTTGCAAAATGTTGTCTGGGCTTAACGAGGACACCAATTTTGCCCAAGTATCCACTTCATCATTCAAGGCCCCCCTGATGTGGTATAGGGAGACATTATAAAATTGAGAGATAATCTACTTGATTCAAGCTACAAGACCTTGAATTTGATGCCCTCTAGGAGTTGACTGGGAAATTATTGCTCGGGTAATTAATAACAAATCCCCAAAGGCCATCAACGACCTAATTCCTTGATTTCTAGTGATATTAAGCCCACACCAAAGAGAATAGGGTTCAACAAGGTTATTTGTCACCTTCCATAGACCCCGAGCATAGTGCATGTTCTTGTTCCCCCTAGGATCATGGAGACTCCCACGTGCACTTATCGCCCCTTGGTTGTTTTTGGAAGTGCCATAAAAAAATAGAGTGACCATGTTGATGTAACCTCGATTCCAGGAATCATGTCGGCTCTCTTATACTTTTCTATTGATGAATTGGTCCAACTTTATGAAGAGGAGGTGGACCATCTTGTTCAATGTGAAATGGCCTAAGCCATTCTTCCTATAGATTATCCAAAGTCAGGTCCTATGCATGAATTCTAAGCCAATGATATTCAACCATAAATGTCATTTCTTTGGTGGTTGTTTTCCCGGGCTTCCTCCCTTCATCACTAAATATTTTTTTGTTTCTATCCAACCAAATTTGCCAACATAGGAATTTTAGCAAAGTTTTCCAAATTCTCCTAAAATTATCGTGTTTTGGAAGGTGCCACTATACAACTTATCCTAGTGCAGAAACACCTCTTCCCATGACATGACCTTCTCACCTAGAACTTCAATCTAGCTAAAGCACGATCCCATACTTCAAGTGCATAACTACACTTAAGAAAACAATGACAGATTGTTTCTTTCTTACTAGCACACATAGCACATTGAGTTAGGCATGTTATTCCTCTTTTCTTTAAATTTTATACCATGAGAATTGTCCCATGCGCTAAAGTCCAACATAATAGATTTATCTTCTACAAACCGTCACTACACCAATTGTTTTTCGAGGAAGGCGATTTTTGTGTTAAGATGGAGGCCTCTAAAAGTGACTTAGATCCATATTTGACTGTATGTCGAGCCATCCCCCGCCCTCTTTGATCTTTCTCGTCAACTTTTAACGAAGCACAACCATATAAGACGTGATATAGAACATTGACTAGGTTTACTAAAGGTTCAAAAGAAGAGTCAAATTTCCATCCTTTTTAGGACCATGTAGAGTTGTCCCACTCTAATATGTCATAAAGAGAATGTAGATTCCTCCCCCCCATCCATATTATCAATGGATCTAATTCCTCCCAATTGTTCATGGTAATCCTACCATTCATGTCGTCTTCCCAAATCCTCACTTTCTTCTTGTTTCCTAGAGACCAAGTCAAATTGGACTGGATTAAGGAGATAGTCGCTTTTAGGAGCTTGAATATTGGGGACCATTTATTCCTTTTTAAGGGGTTTTCCACACACCTTAATCTTGAGCATGTAAAATAATTTTTCCATAGGACATTTTTCCACCAATCTAGAGAATCAAAGATCATCCTCCAAAACATATTTGCTCCAAGGGCCACGTTCATAAGGGATGGATACCTAATGCTCAATATGTATCTGCTTCTTATCATCTTCCTGTTACACATGATTTTGGTCACTCTGGTGATGTCTCTACAAGTGATGTATTTAGGCTCCCACAAGGACTTTTTGCCTGAGAAAAGTGGCAGTTGTCTCCTTCCAAAAAACACATTTTAAGATGAGTTCGCAGGCTGCCTATATTACAGAGTACGAAAACCCTTCATTCTCGCAGGCAACCCAAACTTAGGGTGCGAACTGTTTGCAGTCTGCTCTATAGGTAGGGTGCAAACCTGTTTCAAAGCTTGGAAAAGAGAAGAGGTCACGAAGGTTCTAGAAGGGAATCTTCTAGAAAATTAGTTGGCATTCGCATGGTTGGCATCCTACTGAATTCTCATATTTAGTGGGATAATCCTCATCCATTTAACCATCTCTCCTTCTCCTATATATTGAAAGGTTTCTCATGGAAAAGGTTAAGCAAGATTGAATGAAGAATTGGTGAAAGAATTGTGTGAAGAACCATGTTTGGACAGAAGCTTGAAGACTCTATTTGGTCTATCAAGTTGTATTGGATCTTCTTCATGCAAGTGCAAAGCAAGTGTGTGTGTTGGAACCAAGGGTCACTAAAAGGAAGCTTGCGACATCAAGGTGATCCAGTTGTATATTCTATTTTCATTTAATATAATACAGCGGCATCTCCCTTTCCCATAAAATCACTCTTATTTTATTGCATAACTCCTTGATCATATGCATAGGTTGACATTGAATATACTTTGCCATCTTCACTTTGGTTGGTTTGTGTTGTCTTGGACTTGATTTCACAAGAGCACCGGAGCGAAGTGGGAACAACAGAGACCCAAGGAAGAGATATAAAGGTATGTCACTCATTCCTTCCTAGTAGTAGATTCAATGATTGCAACTTAGGGAAAGAGTCGTGTCATGTCCTGTTTTGTTCTAGATCTAGGTGGATCTAGGGAGATCTGTTAGTGTCTGCACCTACCGATTTATTCGATAACAAAATTGGCGACTCCACTAGGGATACAACCCATTTTGGTGGTTTTTTCTTGGCCGTTTGCTCTTGACCTGCCCTTTTTCATTCCCAATCAATCTCTAAGTCTTGAGGAGATCCTCACAGACTCCCTGGATCCAGAAGTTCCCTCCAAAGTTCTGCCATTTTCCAAAATTTGCTTGATTACAAACCTTCTTGCACTGCACCTTTCTATAGCCTACGAGAATAACTGAGGTTCGCACCCTAGTGTTCAGTTCAGTGCGAACTTCTCGCACCCTGCCAATGTCTAGTCTGCGAGAATCCTTAATTCTCGCACTGTACCCCACTGTCAGACTGCGAACTCACTTGTAAAATTTTGGATTAAGTCTTTTGTGTCTTCAGATGCCCAGATTGGTTGGTGTGTCTGAAAATAACTTCTCTGGCCAGTGATTGAATGTTTCTTGACTTCAAATCTCGTGAATGATTAGTTTTCGGAAATCGAAAGCTCTTCTTGATCATTTTTTCTCAATTTTTACCTCTTGACCTTTTCTTAACAAGGGTATAATCTTCAATTCTAAAATCCGAGTGCTTGTTTGGTCAGGAGCCTTTGATCGGATTAAAAGTTGAGATTAATTTTCCTTTTCAATTGCTTATTACTTGGAAAATTGTTACCCATGTGCATTTGAAGAGACTGGTCTTATCAATTTGTTTTTTTTGTCTTCATTGAAAGATCAATTTGGGTGTTTGTTGTGTATTTCTTTTTCGTTGGTTGCTTACTTTTTCTTAGTTCCATCCCTGTTGCTTGGTTTCTAATAAAAATTAAAGACATTTTTTTTCTTTGTTTTTTTTTTAAAGCAACTTTTTATTTGAAAATGTTGGCATTCAAGTATTGAAAGAGAATGAATAGAGAATTTGCATTGTTCATGGTCATTTGATATTACATTTCAAAGAAGATCATACATCGTAGTTCACATTGTTCCAGAAAACTCCTCTTTCCCTCCTGTAAATAGGATTCATCGAACAAAAATTTGTATCATTCATTCCTATTTATGCATTGTTGGGTTAGAGTCTCACACAACATCGGTTTCATTTCTGTCTCCTTTTGAGTAACAACAACCTTTAATAGTATTGCGCAATTTTAAAATTCAACTAGTAACTTTTTCTAGGGCTCTTTTACACCAACATTAGCTAGGCTAGAGATTTGGAATAGGCAGTGAGACACACTCTCCAAAGCACAAAACATACAATAGTATCTTGTGATAAGGAGTGTCAAATTCCATTTGCAACATTTTTTCCTGGGAAGCCCTTCCACACAAGGGTCAAACCTGAGGTCGCATTGAGATTGACAGAGTTACTCACCCTGCTTTGTTGATATCGGTGTAGAGATTGCACGTATTACGGGGGTCACTTGAAGGTATACCCACAATGATGAGTGGAAGATTCTCAAGCTGATTTCGGGCTAGATACCCTGCCCTTGCGTGTGGATCAAAATGTCGACTGTTCCCCCAGGCATCATTGTTGTTGGTGGTAACCTTAGTAGCCTATCTTCTTAGGGTCTTACACAAGGTGACTATGAAGGGGTAAGTCTTCACGGTACCTGGAATCAACGTTGGCCAGAATCACTCGGGCTCCTTGGAGGGTATACCCATGATTGTGTGTGGGATCTTGCACTAGGGTGTAAGTCCGTTAAGTAGGTCGTCAACGTAAATTTTCCACCCTAGCCCAGCCCCTTCTTGTCTCGTCGTCGCGACGTTGGATTTCATCACCAACTAGTGACTTCGAAATTGGAAGGTCTTGTTTTCTTGGTTTTTCTTCCTAGATTTTACTAGTGCGTGTTATTTGTTTACCCAAGTTGGCCATAGAATTTCTTTTGTAAAATTCTAACTCGATCACAATTGACCCTCCACGCCGTTCACGTAGAATGCAAGGCCTACCTCCAGAAGATATGGAAGGTTCTCAACCCTTGCCTACCAACTCACCGGAGGGCTTTCCTCAACAGAGTGAAGTCCAAGACGTTGCCACTCCACCAGTGGAAAGAACTAACTCTTTAGAATGGTTCTGAATTACCAATTCTCGAGAGGACTTTCGACTTCCTCCCGACTCTGGGAGACATATTGTGCGAGTGAATTCTTCTGGAGATATAGTTGTTCAGTCTTCTGGATCACCAACTGGACCTTTCATAGGACCTAAGGGTCAAGATCCTTTTTGGACTACTGACATTTTTAGACGGGATATCTTTGGCTCAGGAGCAGGCGTTGATATCATTGTCGCACCTGAGCTGCCCGAAACATCTAATCCAGACATAGTAACTTTTACTACTGCCTATTATTTTCTTGGTACATGCGCTCCACCAACTAACCACATCTTGACTATCCCTCTACAAACGGTCCATTACACAATGGTCCCAGATACTACGAGTCCTCACACCGGGACTATAGCGGCTATCCAAGCCCCCATTGGCACACCACTTTCGCCCAGATTCACCCCAACCTTTCCGCCCGGATATCATGCATTGAATGCTTCTATTCCTGCTCCTACACAAATCTCATCTAGGACTCCTGGCGTTTCCACTTCTTCTGGGCACCATCTCGTTCCCGATTTTATTCTGACACTTCCTCAACCCCCTTTTAGAGGACTTCTTCCATCCTCTATTGGAGGCACCGACCCTAGTGGCACAATCCCATCTTTCACACCTAATTACCAGATTCCTGTTGGTGGACAATTTCACCAGGGAGGCCAAACCCAATCCCCTTTTGTAGGACAAATCCCAATAGGGACGCAACCCCCACCGACCCCACCCTATGGACAAAACATACCTCCATCGTTGGCCCAGTATTGGAATTATCTTATACAACATAATCCTCACTCGACTGGGGGGAAACAGCCTCAATCTAGCTCCGTCATACCCCCTAATACAGGCCAACCATATCCAGGCACATCTAATCCTATTTGGGGCTCGAACGCTCAACCCCACGCCCCTGTTCAAGGGTACAACCTTATGAATGACTTGCCTCCACACCAACAACCGAATCTGCCAAGATCTTCGCATTATATGCAAACTGCTTATGGTCCCACTGGTCTACCGACGGGACTCCCTCCCCAAAGTCACCAGTACCCACATGTGAATAGACAGTTACCCTTCTTAGCCACCCTGGACCTCCCTGATATGTCGAGGATTTTAAATGATTTGATCTGCCACTCTCCTCAATGGCCCGCCATACCGACCAAACTACCATCCGACATCCCTAACTTCGATGGTAAACCGAGAGAGGACCCGAACAATCATGTAATGACTTTTCACCTTTGGTGCTCATCCAACTCCTTGATGGATGACTCTATTCGTTTACGCCTTTTTTAGCGAACCCTCACAGGTTCCGCCGTGAAGTAGTATATAGAATTACCACAAGGCTTCTTCATCGACTTCAACACCCTCGCTATGGCTTTCCTCACCCACTACCAGTTACCGATCCACTACGAAACAGGAACCGAGATTTTGAGTACTTTCAAACAAACCAAAGCCACTCATATCTCTGATCACATTCATGAGTGGCGACGAAGATGACGTCTCATCAAACTCGAACTTCCCGATCAGTTGCTGGCAGAGTGGTTCACGAAATCATTTGTGAACGACATCACTCGTGACATCGCCATGGGTGGAGTTGTCATAGAAGAACAGGCAATCAGTCGTGCTCAATACCTCGACCTCGTTTATTCACAAACAGGTACCCTTTATGACTTACTCCCTGATGCACCTCGTCCTTCTACTTCCGCTACTTCAACTACTCCTGCTGCTTCTCATGCAGTTGATGGTGTGATTGGCACTTTCCATGCCCAACCTCATTCCGTCCAAACCTCTAGCAACAACCCCAAACCCATTTCTTCTAATGTTCAAAATGCTCCGTCTCCTACCCCTCCCACCAACAAGACTTCTGAGGTAAACTCTGTTCAATCTACCCCCACCGACAAAAATAAATCCAAAAAGGGAAAGGGTAAGAACAAGGAGGATAAAAATAATCTGCAATCTGAGAAAACCAAAACACCACCTGTTGATGATAGGGATAAGCGCAAGCCTCAATACCCTTGTCTTATCTGTGGTGATGATCACTACACTAAGGATTGTCCACGACGAGCTAAGGTTACTAAGTTCCTTCAAGGGACCCTGAAACCCCCCACTCCGGCCGTGTTATCACAACCCTTCCCCTCTCAACAACAGGCCCAATTGGTCATTCATGACCAACCTTCCCCCTCCAATACATCCTATGTCTTAATGTGTACAAGTGATTCAAAGCAGAATGACATCACACTTACCACTCAAGCCAAAGATTATTCTTCCTCCAAAGAGAAGGTTGATGCAATACCTCCTTCGTTGGTCCAACCATATCCCATGACTCCACCTACCAACGGTCCTCTTCATCTCAAACGGTCGAGCCTAGATACAGTCCTTCACCCTCCTCCAAAGGGTGTTGTTCAAAAATCGGCTTCAATCCTCATGCACGTGCTGCCCAGAACTATAGTATTGTCGAAGATCTGGCCCAAGCACCGTCCGTGATGTCAGCCCTCGAAGTCCTTCAGATTTTTCCTATACAATAGAAGGCACTGTTGAAAGCTATTGGTGGAATCGACCCTACAGATACAAATTTAATAATCTTTGACTTGGAATATCACATTCCAAGGCTACCCCCTCAACTTGAATTCCAAATACAAGTTATTGTCTCCGACAAAAACATTTGTAGAATAGTTATTGATGAGGGTGCCTTGACGTGTGTCATGTCTATTAACTGCTGGAAAGCCATCGACTCTCCTCCTTTGACTGAATCCCACAACACGCTCAAAGCCTTCAACAACTCTGGTTTTAAGCCTTACGGTGTCCTCCCTTCGTTGCCTATTACGTTAGAAGGAAAAACGGTCAACGTTGAAGTGGAGGTCTTTGACGCTCCTCTTGATTACAACCTTCTACTTGGCTGTAGCTGGATCGATTCCATGCATGCAATTGTGTCCACTCTTTTTAGTGTCATGCGTTTCCCACATCAAGGAAAAGTAGTTACCGTAGACCAATTGGCCTTCTTTCACTATGATGCACGTATTAGCAACGTACCTTTCATTGCAAACCCCCCCTGGATATGAGAACGTCGGTGTGGGTCTTCTTAAAGATTCCTCTTTGATGGATACTTTCCCCATTCCACCACCCGATGTTCCACATCCGTTTGTCACCTCGATCAACATGAGCTCCACCTCTGTTCATGGAACCCCTGTGTCTTACGTTCCATGGATGGTACCCAACCCCAGTGATCATCTTCATTATGGCAACGAAATGCCTTTGAGTCTGGTCGAATCCGCTTATCAAGCCATTCAATTGACAACCCCCTCTCTTAGTGATTTATCTCTAGATCCATTCCGCGTCATTTTTCCTACAGACGAGATGATTATGTCTGTTATGTCCATGGAAGATACCCTTTGGGATGATGGACATTATCGTTCCATCCTCTTCCTGGAACAACACACCATCGAGAGCTACCAACGACTCTCGACCCCGTCGACCATTGTCATCATTTCTACCGTTCCCGAGTCTACACACGATATGTTCTACGAAGGGAACTTAAGTAATATCTCACCCACCATCCCCCTCGACATATCCATAAAACCTGGAGTTGTCGAAAATGTGCACATCGGAGCTTCATGTTCCCATGACGAAGTTGTCACCTACAAGTCTCTTTTCCAAGAATTTTGTGATGTCTTTGCATGGAGCTATGAAGAAATGCTGGGGATCGACCCTGACATTGTGGTACATGAGATTAAGACATACCCAGGCACTAAATCCGTCCGGCAACGACTTCGTCCGGTCCACCCACGTAAAGCAGCCGCTATCAAGCTTGAAGTTGAGAAACTTCTCAAAGCTGGCTTTATTTACCCTGTGGCTCTAACTAACTGGGTTTCCAATCTTGTTCCAATTGACAAGAAACAAGGCACAATCTGTGTGTGCATTGATTATAAAGACATTAACAAAGCTTGTCCTAAAGACAACTTTCCTAACCCCTTCGTTGACCAGATCGTCGACGATTGTGCCGGAAGTGAAATCTTCTCTCTGATGGATGGTTTCTCCGGATATAATCAAATCAATATCGTACCCACAGGCCAACACAAGACAACTTTTATTTGTCCTTGGGGCACTTTCGCCTACCGGAAACTTCCATTTGGTTTAAAGAATGCTGGCGCAACTTTTCAACGTGCTATGTCTCACGCCTTTCATGATATAAAGCACATTGTGCAGCCATATCTCGATGACTTACCCGCTCATTCCATGCACCGTGTAGATCATCCAATACACCTCCGCGCCATTTTTCTTCGATGTCGGTTTTACCACATACGCTTGAATCCCCACAAATGTGTTTTTTGCATAGAATCTGGCTGACTTCTGGGATTTATTGTTTCATGTCAAGGGATCAGGGTAGATCCTTTGAAGGTCGAGGTGATTCTCAATCTCCCTCCTCCTTCCTCACTTCGCCAATAACAAAGTTTGCAAGGGAAGGCAAACTTTCTCCGTCGTTTCATCCCGAACTATGCTGAGCTAACTCTTAGATTTATGCAAATGCTCAAGAAAGGTTCTAAGTTTGTATGGGATACCACTGCCAACAAAGCTTTCGAAGATTTGAAACTGTCTTTGACACGTACCCCACTACTCTTCCCACCTGATTATAGTCGAGATTATTTCCTCTACCTCGTAGCCTCAGACTATACCATCGCTATGGTTCTCGTGTAGGAGGATGATTCTCATGATGAACATGTCATCTATTACTTGAGTCGGAGTCTCACGACTACTGAAACCAAGTATTTACATGTTGAAAAACTGGCCTTGGCAGCCGTCCAAGCCGTTCAACGTTTCTGGCACTATATCCTTTCTCGCAAAACTACGACAATTTCTAACTGCAACCCTATGCAGCACATTCTTACACGCCAATTGCTAGGGGGAAAATACTCCAAATGGATCGTAATACTCCAGGAGTTTGACTTAGAATTCGAACGCACTAAGTCCAAGAAATCCTTGGTGTTTGCTGAGTTGATATGCGACCTTCCCTGCTCTGAGACGGAAAATGTAGCAACAGATTCATTACCCGATGAATCCCTTTTCCTGATTAGTTCTGATGACCTTTGGTATGGAGATATCATCATATATCTCCAGACCCAGACTTTCTAGCCCAATTTGTCTAGCACTGACCACCGTCGAATACGCTACCAAGCCCGTCAGTATATTATCCTCGGTGATACTCTTTATTGTCGTGGGATTGACTCCGTTTTTCGATGCTGCCTCACATTTGACGAAGCCGAGAAAGCCATAAATGACTGTCATTCTGGAGCCTGTGGTGGTCACATGTCTGGGTATGCTACTGCCCAGAAGATCTTACAAGTAGGGTATTTTTGGCCTTCTTTATTCAACGATTGTATAATTGTCGTCCAAAAATGCCACACTTGCCAAACCTACAACAATAAAATACGATCACACCCTGCTCCTCTACACCCTGTGGTCTCCATTGGTCCTTTTGTGAAATGGGGTATCGATTTCATGACATGTCACCCTCACTCAGCCGGGTGGCATGGATACATTATTGTAGCCGTAGATTATTTTACGAAAGGGGTCGAGGCGATGCCAACATTCGACAATACCGGAAGGACTGCAACATTATTTATATTCAATCACATCATTGCTCGGCTTGGTGTTCCTCAAGCTATCGTTACTGACCACGGTAGCCACTTTAGAAACTTCATGATGTCCGAACTCACTGAAAATTTGGGCCTTCACCATGAAAACTCAACACCCTATTACCCACAAGCCAACGGCCAAGTTGAAGCGATAAACAAAATCCTCATTGCCATGCTTTGACGAATGACAGGGATTCATAAAACGAGTTGACACACGATGTTTTTTTCAGCATTGTGGGCTTACCGAACATCCGTTAAGTCTACTACCAGGTTTACACCATTCCAATTAGTCTATGGTCTAGAAGCCATCTTGCCAATTGAATGTGAGATGCCCTCCCTAAAACTAGCCGTCAAACTTCTCCCAAACACTTCTGCCGAAGAAGAACGTCTGTTGTATCTCATGCAATTAGACAAAACCCGTTGCGATGCCACCATAGTTATAGAAGCCCATAAGAAACGCGTCAAATACCAATACGACAAACATGTCAAGCCACACGTTTTCTCCAAAGGCGATCTGGTTCTCCTTTACGAACAAGATCAGGATATGCTAGGAGCTAGAAAATTTGAAGCTATGTGGCGAGATCCTTATATCGTCAGATGAGTTTTGGAGAAAGGAGATTATGAGTTAGTGGACTACGAAGGTATCCCTTTGAGTGAACCCAGAAACGAGTTGTACTTAAAGAAGTACTATGCTTAAGATCACCCGTGCATGAGTGCTTGTATTTTATTGTATCATACTTTTTGTGTGTTTTTTTGTTATTTGGTCTCTGCCCTCGACCTCTTATCTTGCGTTGTGCTTGGTTTCCAGATGTCAGAGTTTTCGTCACCCCACATTGGGTTCGCCGATGGCCCTAGCTGTAGTACTCAGAACCTTTCTTCTGCTGCATGGGCAATTTACGCCCCTACAAGTGAACTTATCAGTCTACGAGGTGTGTGCCTCGGTCGTGCGACCAACAATATTGCAGAATATAGCACCGTCATCGAATTGTTGATTGATGCTATTTCACTTGGTATCCGTCACTTGGTTATACGACTCGATTCGCAGCTAGTAGTATTACAGTTCAGTAACCTATGCTATTCGAAGTCCTACTTTATTACGGGTATATTTACGAATTCGCCTCTTGGAACGTTATTTTGATTATATCGAATATCAACACATTCCTAGATGTCTAAATACATTGACTGATGCATTAGCTAACTATGTGTTAGACAGACATTTGGGACATTTATAAACCAATCACACATCACATGTATAACACAACACAAAATAAGCCGATAGAAGCCATATATATGTATATAATGATCAAAAATTTTTACAAAAAGTTTATGTCCAAGGATCAAAATCTCAAAATACGAAGCCCATAGCTTCTACAAAGTAGCGTCACGAATGACGCTCACGATAACACACAACTGTTCGGGCCAACCTACGAAGCAGTCGACTGATAGACTTGGACACACCCACAGTATGGCGCTAGTAACGTCTCAGAATCTTCCCAATAATAATATCTGGGACGTCCGCGGTCAACCCCTCCAAGTTTTGTTCCACTGCCTCATAGTCTTCGAAATCCCATCTTGCCATGGGAGCCGCTTCTCCTCGTCGTTGAATAGGAGACGTTCCTAGAGGTCGATATGGCCCCACATCTGTGTCATAAAAAATAATTTTTTTGATTAATTCTTGGATAAACATAAAAACATTTCATATGATAAAATTTGCAAAAACATTTAAAAAGAACAAAATGTGTACTTCTTACCTAAGTCACCCCACTGAGCATCCTCAGGCAGAGCCAAATCCAGATCCCCTCGAAAATCCAAACCAGCATATGCGTAGTCGTTAATCATCAGCATCTGGGACCTCAACCAGTCAAAAAATGAATCACTATACTTGATTATGGGCCTTGTTACGTGTCGAGCCATGAGGTCGCACCACCTCAGCATCCTCGAATCCTGTGGGGCCGGTAAACCCCAATCAACTTGTATTCTCAACAGTGGGACCCTCTCGAGGAAGAATGACACCAAAAGTGATCCATACCCAAACTGCTTCAAGTCACCCTTTCTGCACTTCATCAATTGTCTCTTCATACTGCGAAGAACTGCATCTGACTAGTTGAAGACCCGAGGCTCTGTGCACTCTATGGCATATTGGAAATAGCTATGGAGAGCCATGTGTGGAGCCGCGCTCCCAACCATACATGCAATAGTAAACAAAATGGTCCGTAGGGTCAGATCTTGGACCCCCCAAATAGCAACCTTACCTTTACTTCTCTCTGCCTCAGGAACACAATAATGGCGACAATACTCACTCATAGGGAGCCCGCCGCCTCTGCCTCTGGTCAAAGTAGCATGGTATCCATGTTGTGACAACCCTGTTAGAAAATAGATATCCTTGATATCTAGGGTCATTGTATGGACTCCCATGTGAAATAACTATTGGTCCACATCCCACATGTGGACCAGGTATTCCAACAACCTGAGTTGGCCTCTCATGCCCGAAATCTTGAAAAATTTCAATAGTCCACAGTCCCGGAGGGCAGCGACTGTACCCGGGTCATTTCTGGAAATGGCATCATCCTCTTCATGTTCCCTTTCTCTCCATTCCAACATTGTGATGGTCAAACACCTGCAAAAGAGCCATGAGAGGGAAGTCAACAACTTGTTTTAAACTCTTGCATAATTTTTATTGAGCAAAACCTTACTTCAAAATCCATTTTTCGACCCCCGCAGGTGAGCCTTTTGCACAGTGCGATACTCTCGCAGGTGCCCTGAAGGCCACCTGCGAGAATCCTAGATTCTCACAGGTCCCGCATGGCCCACCTGCGAGAATGCTTGGGCTCATTTTTTCGACCCTAAAATGGACTCAAAATCCAAAAAATTGCCAATAAAAACTAAAAATAAACCATGGAAAAGTTAGAGAATCAAGAGATTACCTCGTTGGCTGAGACGGTTCGCTGAATGATCGCTTGTGCCTCCCGCAATCGAGCAAAGAAATTTGGGGGAAAATGAAGTATGTTGGACAAGTTTTTGGCAAAATCACAATGAAATGGTAAAAAGCCCTTTTTACCCATATTTATTCACTTTTTACTATTTTTGTTGATTTTTTATATTATTTTTATTACTTTGTCTATAAAACCTAATACCCTAATAGCCTTGTGAGTGTGGTTTTTCACAGATATCACGACTTCAAAGTCCGAACGAGGGGGTACGTGTGTTTTTTCTTTTGTCACATGTACGACTACTTTTTTAAGGTTTTTTAGAAAAACCTCGAGCTCAGTCTTCGTTCGTTCTCGCGCTCGAAAATATATGAGAACGTAACAGAGTATACTTTTTCTCATCTTTTCGTACTCGTCATGGCAACACGAAAACGACGAACGTTAAGGAGTATCCTTTAAGCTCTTTTCATGCTTCATAAAAATGAAAAGATGGTCGAGCGATCTTGTTCTTTTCACGCTCGTTAAAGTATTTGAAAAAATGTTCGACGGGTGATAGTTTATCACTTTTTCGGTCTCGTCGAACTCTTTTACGAAAAATGAACTGGGAGAGTTCTCTTTAAGTGTTTTTCAGAGTCTCAAAACATTAAAAAACCCCGAGTTTTCTATCCTTGGACTCGTTAAACAAACATCGAAAGACTCACAATGGGACCGAACCACTCCTTCCTAGGATTCGTTAAACATACTCCGAGGGAATCATCCGAAGGATGAGCTTACATCGACAAGCATATGTTATCCTCCTCAAGCTTGTGTAAAAATAAAGAGGTACTCGCCATAAATGGTGGGGGAAATTTTGGGAAAGGGATGTGTTTTCGTATTCATATTAATTGCAGTAAGCATCACTCTTGAACATGACACCCCCTATTCGTTATTTGAATCCAGATTGGGAAAGCCATTTGTCTCTCATTCGACTTGCTACAAGGTCATATCTTGGGTCGTCTTTGAATCAGTGCTACCAAGTCCTTGGTCGTGTCGTTCATATGTTCAAGAGAAGTTCACACGAGCCCTCTATTGAGTCGACCATATGCAGTTGTCCATTCTTACTATGTCGGACTTCCCTATGTCTGTTTCGACCCATATTCATACTTTGTTTCATCCTCAAAATCTGTTACTTATTTGTGTCATTGATGGGGGATACATCAAGGCCCTACTCTGACGAGTCTTGTTCCGTTGACTCCAACTCATTATCCGGAAATGAGACTTAGAAATCATTTAGTACCTTGGAACCTGCATGCCTTAATGGAAGGCCTTTTCGCTTTCGACAAGGGTTTACATCATTGATCCCTGATCGAGAGATTCCACTGAGTGCTCGACTTCAGCTCATGCATTCACATTCGTTCGGATTGTACTTTGTTACCTTGGGAGTCATTGACATCAATGGTGATTTCCCTCGCACTTGTTAACGATTTTCATCAACGAACGGTAATCAAGTGGTTTCTACCATGTTCGACTTCAACACATGTAATCACATGGTTAGAGTCATACTTTCAGGTGACGGGATTGAAGACCCTGGGTCTCATATTTTTTATCCAGGCTGCGATGGAGTATGTATGATTTGTATCGACACATAGATCCACTTTGTATGTCATGTGGCTATGTCGTCTTAATTCAAGTCTTCTCGCATAGATCCATAGTGTATTCCTGGTGGCTATGTAGCATTTTGACAGCGTGGATCCATGGTATATGATTGGTAGCCATGACCTACGTTTATGATTCCATTCATTTGTGATCTGAGCATGGGAATGCCTACCTCAGAACTGGTATTATATTCTGCAAATGCTTGGTTGTTTACAAGTTTCCGATTAAGTGCGCTCCTTGTTTCTGACACACACACGCATTTTACAAAGTATTTCGGTCGTCACAAGTTCCGGCCTCATACTTTGGGGGGCATTCTGTTACACATGATTTTGGTCACTCTGGTGATGTCTCTACAAGTGATGTATTCAGGCTCCCACAAGGACTTTTTGCCTGAGAAAAGTGGCTGCTGTCTCCTTCCAAAAAAGACATTTTAAGATGAGTTCACAGGCTGCCTATATTACAGAGTGTGAAAATCCTTCATTCTCGCAGGCAACCCAAACTTAGGGTGTGAACTGTTCACATTCTACTCTATAGGTAGGGTGCAAACCTGTTTCAAAGCTTGGAAAAGAGAAGAGGTCACGAAGGTTCTAGAAGGGAATCTTCTAGAAAATGAGTTGGCATTCACATGGTTGGCATCCTACTAACCTCTCAGATTTAGTGGGATCATCCTCATCCATTTAACCATCTCTACTTCTCCTATATATTGAAAGGTTTCTCATGGAAAAGGTTAAGCAAGATTGAATGAAGAATTGGTGAAAGAATTGTGTGAAGAACCATGTTTGGATAGAAGCTTGAAGACTCTATTTGGTCTATCAAGTTGTATTGGATCTTCTTCATGCAAGTGCAGATCAAGTGTGTGTGTTGGAACCAAGGGTCACTAAAAGGAAGCTTGCGACATCAAGGCGATCCAGTTGTATCTTCTACTTTCATTTAATATAATACAACGACATCTCCCTTTCCCATAAAATCACTCTTATTTTATTGCATAACTCCTTGATCATATGCATAGGTTGACATTGAATATACTTTGTCATCTTCACTTTGGTTGGTTTGTGTTGTCTTGGACCTGATTTCACAAGAGTACCGAAGCGAAGCAGGAACAACAGAGATCCAAGGAAGCGATATAAAGGTATGCCACTCATTCCTTCCTAGTAGTAGATTCAATGATTGCAACTTAGGGAAAGAGTCGTGTCCTGTCCTGTTTTGTTCTAGATCCAGGTGGATCTAGGGAGATCTGTTAGTGTCCGCACCTACTGATTTATCTGATAACACTTCCAATTCACTAAATGATACTTCTTGGAATTTTATTCACCACCCTACCATAAAATCTTCCTAATATTCAAAGAAACGTGGTTCATAATGTTATAAGGGGCTAATAAATCCATTGATATAATGGAAGAGAGGCATGATTAATCTACTGCAAACCCCATTTCCCAAACTTAATTATGATCTTGTCCAATATGATTTCCCAAGCCTAAGTAGAGGATCCATTAACCGAGATGGGAATTCCAAGGTAGTGAAAAAAGGACCATTCCTCTATTAGTGGAAATTGAAGGATTCTCAAAATCGGATGCATTACTTGTAAACGAGAGTGGAAACCATATATTTGACATTTTTTTTGTTGACCACTCATCTAGAGGCATCCAAGAAGGCATCCAAAATTCTTTTGAATATGTTATCAATGTTGAGAGATGCCCCTCCAATCAATAGCATGGCATTAGCGAATTGAGAGTGGTTGATGCTCTTGGTGCGTCTGACAATCCTAATCCTCATAAGATTACCTACAATTATTTCCTATTCCAATTTGAAACTAAGAGCATCAACCATAATAATGAAAAATAAAGGGGAAAGAGGGCATCTTTATCTCAAAACCTTGTTGCATAGGAAGAATGAAATTGGCCGACCATTAACCAATGGTCCTATCCAAAGGGGAGCTTACACAAGAAGCTATCCAACAAGAAAAATCAGAACTAAAACCAAATGTAACCAACAACTTGAATAGAAAGGAATGCCTTAACCAGTCGAAGGCATTGGCTATGTCCAATTTTATTACCATTCCCTTTTCTTGTCCTTCGAAACTTGGATGAATTGCTTCTTGCACCAAAACAATGTTGTTAATAATTTTCTAGTTTTGCATAAACCCACCTTGATTAGCTGACATGAGATTTTACATTAACTTCTTCAAACATCAAGCTATAATTTTTGACATGATTTTATATAAGGAATTGAAGTGAGAAATGGGGTGAAATATGTTCAAAGAAGATGGGTTGGATTTGGAGCAAGCGTTAGGAAAGAGGTGTTTGTTTTCCCTCTCAATCTGCTAGTTTTTAAGCATACAACAACACTCTTTTATGATCTTGCTTGATTATTGTTGGTTTTTCATAAGAGATGATATTGTATATGAATATATTATTACAATGATGAGTGTTCCATATATATAGAACATATGGTGACCATCCATGAAAAGATGTGTTCCTTGGATAATAAATAACTATATATATATATATGGAAGAATGTCTTCCTGATGTTGTTCAAACATCAACACTCCCTCTCAGCTAGGGAGACATTCTTCATCATTCCAAATCTTGTCTTTGAAGTATACAAACTTTAAACAATCCATCTTAACTAGGGAGGTATTCTTTGTTTCCACACAAGCTCATTGGATATCCATAGTACAACATGACTTCACAACCAATGCATCCAAGGCATGTGGGTATCTCTCAAATAGTTTCAACATGTCACTATGGCATCCACTACCTCGCAATGCATCTATACCTCATCATGTGCACCCTTGTGACTTCCCAACCAATGCATCCAAGGCTTATGGGTAGCTCTCAAATAGCTACAACATGTCCCCGAGACATCCACCACCCCGCAATGCATCTGTACCTCGTCATGTGCACCCTTGTGACTTCACATCTAATGCATCCAAGGCCCATGGGTAGTTCTAAAATGGCTACAACATGTCCCCAGGACATCCACTACCCCACAATGCATCTGTACCTCGTCACTCCCTCTGAAGAGGGACCACGCCAAACTATCTCTCTTATTTTCCCGGGCCCTCTTGTGAGGGAGTTAAGCCCGATCCTCCTTTGATACCATGTTGGTTTTTCATAAGAGATGATATTATATATGAATATATTATTACAATGATGAGTGTTCCATATATATAGAACATATGGTGACCATCCATGAAAGAATGCGTCCCTTGGATAATAAATAACTACATTATATATATATATATATATATATATATATATATATATATATATATATATATACTTTGTATTATAAATAGCATGTCATATATTATATATGGAAGAATGTCTTGCCGATGTTGTTCAAATATCAACAATTATATCCCATAAAAATATATAGAAAGAAATCGAAAACCCATTAGGCGGAGGGGCTTTGTCAGGCTCAAGGATCCATATTTCCTTTCTAATTTCTTCTTCTTCTATGGGCCTATTACAATCGCCATTTTTTGAATAAGTGATAATTGTTGGGATGTATTGAAGAAAAGCGGCCTCTTAGTCTTGGTCTAGTTGAGTTTCATGCATGTACAAGGTGTTGAAGTGAAGATACCCTACCTTTTTTTATCTCTTCAAAGTCTATTATTTTGGACCCATCATTCAAAGTGATTTCTCTTACATTATTCTTGGACATGCGAGCCCTTGCTTGCATGTGAAAGAAGCTAGAGTTTTGGTCTTCTGCTTTGAGCCATAGACTATAAGATTTGAGGCACCGCTGCTACTCCTCATTTCTCATAGTATGTTGAAATTGTTTTTGAAGATTGACCTCTTGTTGTTGCAGCTTCCTAGAGATCTCTTCATCTTCCATTTTATCTTTCAATTCACTGATATTTTCTCTTATCTTTTCTTTCTCAATGGAAGGGGAAACATAAAAGTTTTTTTCCCGATCCTTTAATGCTAGTTTAGTCAATTTGATATTTTTCTCCCAGACGTAGACATGGGTCTTAGGTATCCAAGTTTTCCATACATCTCTAACGTGTTCAACTGCTTCTTGATTGTTTACCCAAAGAGGATTATACTGAAAGGGAAGGGGGGCATGGTCAGGAAAGTTCTAAAAATGGAGGGAGATGGGCCTATGATAAAAAATGATGGACATGAGAATTAGTGATTTAAGGGATTAGTCTTGAAGTAACAGATCATTGTGAAATAAGAATCTATCCAACATGGCAACAACGTGACCCGGACCAGCTCACGTTTTAGTCCAAGTGAATTTCCCCTTTACTGGCTCAATATTCACTAAATCCCAATCCCTAATCAAATCCTCCAATTTTTTTCTAGAAGGGTCCTGAACTACAAAACCCTCTCTCTTTTATGAGTCATGCATTATTGTATTGAAATCACCAACTATTATACAATCATGTGTAAATTTAGAGTTGGAGAGGTTTGAGAGGGTCCTCCAATAGAGTTCTTTTTCCATATAGTTTACCGCCATATAAATATTGAAAATGTTGATATATTTCCAAGATAAAATGATTTTAAATCGTGTCAAAATCCAATTTTGAGTCTGAAAAAAATATTCCAAACCTACCAACTAAGGGTTCCAAAGAGTGCACACTCCCCCTGAAGCACCTCTAGAATCTTCCTATATTCCTTCTGACAATCTCCACTATTGTTTACCAGTTTGAATTGCTTCCATAGACTTCATTTTAGTCTCTTGCATCAAGAGTATCGTAGGCTTCTCTGTTTTGACAAGGTATTTTACCACAACAACTTTTTGGGTGCTACCTAAACCCCTAAAATTCTAAGAAACTGTGGTACTTGTTGTTCAACTTTGAGACCCCTCCCTTAGCAAAATGCATGCTCGATGGATTCATAGAAAAACCATTATACCCTCCTGTGTTTTTTACTATAGAGGGAATTAGAGCCTTCCCAAACATGGCCTAATATTTTGCCCCCAAGTTGACATTCGTTCATGATTTCTGAACAATCATTTTCCATTGATATTCCTTCTCATTGTCCTGGGGCTGCTGAGTCTCTACCTTCTTGCATTTCTTTGCAAAGTTCCCATATTCATAGAAAATTGTTCACTTAAATGGAAGTTGCTCATAGTACAACTATTGTATGTGCTGCCAATTGTGGAAGGATATCATAACTACTTCAAGAAACCCTTTTTCAAGGTCAACCTAGACACATATTCTAGGACATGAGAATTTGTTTTCCTTTAGCTCAGCCCTATCTAGATATCACCTCGAGGAATTACACATGCTTATGAAGACTTCATCACTCCAACAATGAAGTGTAAAATGGGGAAGCCTCACTGACACTAGGACAATGTAAAGAATATCATTCTCTTGGTTGAATGATCTGAAAAGATCTTTTAATGACAATGGTTGAGTTTTAAATCATGTGTTATTTTACCATTTAGGAAACTGAATGGAAGAGGAAGAATTAATGATGAAACATGGCAGCCATAAAGCAATATACAAATATGGAAATAATCATAAATGAACAACAAACCATAAACACCAAAGTGATAACAAGTTCGAGAATCTCGCCTACGTCTCCGGGCCTTTGTCTCAGTTGGTGAGGTTTTATTATTTTTGTTTGAAGCTTCAAATTTACATCATAAAAGTGCCAATGGATTACAAAAAATGAGCTAACCGTGTTCTGCTAGATCTCAAGAACCCATCAAAACTGAAGGCACTGAAAACAAATGAACGAAGCTCCCAAAAATGGCCCACAAAGGTGCTCTCCTCAATGGTTTTTCCTGATATGAACCCCTCCATGGCTTCAAGAACCTCTGGTTTATATAGACTTGAAGTGGGTAACAAACTCCCAACTTCCCCCCAAGATATGGCCTCAAAAAGGGCCCAAGATCCTCCAAAAATGGATTAAATCTCCCAAAATTGGTTAAAAATCCATTAAAAATATTATATTATAGTTTTAAACCCACAAATAGGAATAATACAGGGCGCAAGCCCTTTTCCTCTGGCTCTTGGTCACCTGGGCGCCCTCCATGTGGCCCCGGGCTGGATGGCGTGTTGGCCCCTCTGTTTTATCGTGGCTCCTAGTCATTTGTCTTGGCCCATGCGACCATGTCCTATTCCTCCATGCACATAATATGTTGGCTGGCCCCTAGTTCCTAGCACCTTGATCGTCGGGCTAGCCCGACCGACCAGGCGTTAACCCTTTTACGCGCGCTAAAAGTTGGGAGGTCTGAGCCATAGGTCAAGTGTTAAGGTCACATGGCATGGTATGCATCGAAAGATATACCCATATATCCATGCCCATCGTATAACACAGGGTCATATTGCATCGGTCATGTGGTATGTCATATGGTTAAGTCTTCATCGGGGGTCAGGGCTAGACCCCAGCCCTTAATCCACCCAACATTACAACCCATTCACTTTAAATAGAAGTTTTAAACTATGTTTAACAAGTACCAATGCAGGCGGGTTGGTAGCTCGGCCCCTGCCAAACCATTCACCTGAACCGGAGGTCACGGGGTCGATTCACGTGGAGTCACATAAAAAAATTTCCCATAACCACCAACAGAGGGGTGCCATGTGGCAGCCCAAGACTGGGCCACGTGGCACCATGCCAATCGCCAACCAGAAATGACACGTCAAGATGTGATTTGCACACGTAAGCACCTGCCCACGTCAGAACGTGTCCATGTCAGCCCCAGTCCAGTCAGATGCCACATGTCGTACCACTGTATGGACCTTGTCACATCAGTTATATGGACGTGCCACATGTCACCCTTGCAGTGGTGCCACATTCACAATTTGAATCGTCCACCTGTTTTCCAGTGTGTCTGCCCAGTCAACATCCAACACATCTACCATGTCACTGTACGACCGTACGCCCTATACAGTCAGCTGCCACGTGAGGACTGTATGGACTGTACAATCAACATTTTTTTTGCCTGTTTGATGAAATGAACAGACCGCGATATATTTCGCATACGATGTCCGTTTGAGCCCGTTCAAGTTGCGTTGGGTTCATAACGTCGAGGCCTACGCACACGTCTATTTTGAAGAGGTTCTGAGCATTTGATTTTTAGGCCTTCCTGGACCCATTTTGGTTTCTGGATCAATTTTGGATTATTGAAGTACATATACTGCATGTTCAAGTACATTCCCCTGGCTCGAAGGAAGTAAGGTCCACTTTAGAAAATCATATCTTGATCCTCCTTGAATTCAAAGAGGAATGTGTAAAACCCTCTTCCACAAATGAAATGGCTCATTTTCATTTTGACATGGCGTTTCCAATTTGTTTTCACCCAAGATGCCACGATCCTTGGAGAGGGCCAAATGCCATTAAACTGGTCGTTCAAGCCGATGTTTGCAAAGGCTAACACTTTTCACCTGGTTGAGTTCGGAGGAAGCTTAACTTATGAAATATACTCAGGCCTCTTAACAATTTTTGTGGGTTGAGCTTTGGAGGATCTACCATATGTCGTTACCATTACTCAGAAGGGAGATGTCTCTTCATCTGGAGGAGACCGTGGCTCCCCCTTGTGGGCACCTCCATTAACCTCAGCTAAAGCTACTCTTGCTTAGGGTTTCAATGACTAACTATTTGACTCTCTCGATTGTCCACAAAGAGTTTATTTTTATTGTATTATGTATAACTTATTGCAAATATAAGTTTTTTTGCTTGGTTTTGTTGGTTGTGGAGCCTGATTATCTTCCTGATTTAGAGGTCTTTGTTTTCAACCATGTTTATACCCCATGAAGATTGTACACTCCTCCACGCGGGGGGATTGCAGGGGGGACTTGCCCCCCCTGCGGGGTCCGGGGCAAGCGGGCCCCCGAAGGAAAAATTGCCTTGTAAATGTATATTGTAATTTCATAGTAAATATGGATCATTCATTATAAGGTCGCAGATCTGATGGTAGAAGTTATGTCAGAGTTTTTTCCCTAGAAGGAAACCCTCTTTTATGAGGGAATTGTATTGCGGTTGTGTATCATTATGAATATTGTATTCTGAGAGGGGATACCATAAGAGAAAGAAGAGGAAGTTACAACGGGTGTGTTGTAGGTTCTATCCCTTCATTTTGTTGGATAATAAAAAGCAAGGACTTGGCAAATTCTTTGGTGGACATAGCCCACAGTAGGTGAACCACGTATATCTGTGCCTCTATTATTGTGTGTATCTTCTATGTTTTATTTATGCATTTGTTTTTTTTTATTGTTTTGTGATCCTGTTTTTCTAACAAATGGTATCAGAGCGAAAGGTAACTAGTAGGAAAAGAGGGTTCCTAGTTCGAGTGGGAGCAATGGCGGAAGATGGAAAGTTTAGGGTCGATAAATTTAACGACCAAAACTACCAGTTATGGAAAATGAAGATGGAAGATTATTTATATCAAAAGGATCTATTCCTACCATTGGGTGGAATAACAAAGAAGCCGACAACCATGAAGGACGAAGAATGGGAAGTTCTTGACATAAAGGCACTAGGAACGATACGGCTGAGCCTGGCAGCGTCGGTGGCTTTCAATATTTCAAAAGAAAAGACAACGAAGGAGCTGATGGATGCATTGGATAAACTGTATGAAAAACCCTCTGCGTCCAATAAGGTATTTATAATGAAGAGGTATTTTATATGAATATGTAAGAAGGTGGGTTTGTTGCAGATCATTTAAATGAATTTAACACGGTTACTAATAAGATAAGTTTTGTAAAAGTGGACTTTGATGATGAGGTTAGGGCTCTTCTAATCTTGTGCTAATTGCCAAAAAGTTGGAATGGTTTGGTCATGGATGTAAGTAAATCTGTCTTTGGTTCAAACACTCTAAAATTTGATGATGTTGTTGGTGTTATCCTTAGCAAGGAAATGCGACGGAAAAACACAGGTGAGACATCAAGTAATGCATTGACTATGGAGGATAGGGGAAGACAAAAGGATAGAGGAAAGGGCTCAGGGAACCGTGGAAATTCTAGGAAGGGAAGATCCAAATCCAGACTGGGAAAGATAGAGTGCTAGAATTGTGGGAAGAAAAGACATTTGAAGAAAAATTGCAGAGCTCCAAAGAAACAAAGAGATGGACAAGAACAAAAAAATCAAGAAGCAAATGTAACAAGTGATGTGTTACAAGATGTTTTGATTCTTTTTGTAGATAATATTTCCGAGTCTCGGGTAGTAGCTTCAGAGGCTTCATTTCATGCCACACCCCATAGGAAACACTTTCTAGATTATGTTCAAGGTGATTTTGGACAGGTTCATTTGGGTGATGACACACCATGCAAAATTGTTGGAATGGGAAAGGTACAAATAAAGAAAAAGAATGGAAACCAATGGTTATTGAAAGAGGTAAGACATGTACCATATATAAGGAAAAATATAATTTCAGCAGGGCAATTGGTAAGTGAAGGTTGTATATCTATATTTACAGATAATGCGTGGAAGGTCACCAAAGGATCATTGGTGATAACAAAAGGAGAAAGGGTAGGTACATTGTATTTATGTACTGGTAATACTGACTCTTCTATCTTTTTAGCTTCTACAGGAGTGGATACAACATTGTTGCATCATAGGCTTGGACACATGAGTGAAAGGGAATGCAAACACTTCACAAAAGAAATTTGTTGCCAAATCTTAAACAAATTGATTTGGATTTCTATGAGCATTGTGTTTATGGAAAACATAAGAGACTCATATTTCTCAGAGTTGGAAAAGAAAAGAAGAGTGAAAGGTTAGAGATTATGCATACAGATGTATGGGGACCAGCTCAGATATCATCTCTTGGTGGCTCTTGTTTTTATATTACTTTTATTGATGACACAACTAAAAAAACTTGGGTTTATCGCATTCGACAAAAATATGATGTTTTTGATACTTTTAAGAAATGGAAAGATTTGGTTGAGAATGAGATGAGAAAAGGGTTGAAGTGTCTCAGATAAGACAATGGAGGTGAATATTGCAGCAAGGATTTTGATGATTATTGTTCATACCATGGGATTCATAGAGAGAAAACAGTTCCAGGAACACCACAAGAAAATGGTGTGTCAGAAAGGATGAACATGACAATCATGGAGCGTGCAAGGAGTATGAGATTGCATGATAGGTTTCCCTTACAGTTTTGGGCAGGGGTTGTAAATATTGTTGTTTACTTAATAAACATAGGACCTTCAATCTCTTTGGATGGTGGGATTCTAGAGGAGGCATGGACAAGTAAAAAGGTAAACTATTCTTTTTTGAAGACTTTCGGTTGTGAAGCATTTGTCCATATTGATAAAGAAAATAGAACAAAGCTTGAGGCAAAATCCAAGAAGTGTACCTTTATTGGATACGGTGTTAATGACTTTGGTTATCGCTTATGGGATTATGAAAATCACAAAAACATTAGGAGTAGAGATGTCATATTCAACGAGAAGGGCATATATAAAGATTAGTTGTAGGGAAAGAAACAAGAAAAAGAAAAAACAAAATACATGGTGATTGATGAGATCACTGAAAAAGAAATTCCAAAGGTACCAAAAAATCAAAATGTACAACAATGGGAGAAACAAGTATCTCAAACTCCTACAAGTGTTGTTAGAATATCTACCAGGTTAAGTAGACCCCCTGAACGATACTCTCCTTCATTATATTATTTATTGTTGATTGATTCTGGTGAACCGGAAAGTTATAAAGAGGCAATGCAGGTAGACATTAAAAAGAAGTGGGAGAAGGGCATGAAAGAGGAAATGGATTCCTTGGTAAATAACCATACTTGGGACTTTTTTAAATTGCCTGCAGAAAAAATATAATTGCATAATAAATGGGTTTACAAGTTGAAGGAAGAAGATGGAAGAAAAAAGTGATACAAGGATAGACTTGTTGCAAATGGGTTTGCATAAAAGAAAGGTATATATTTTGATGAAATATTTTCTCCTGTTGTTAAGATGACTTCAATTAGGACTATTTTAAGTCTTGTGGCAGTAGAAGATTTGCATCTTGAATAGTTAGATGTAAGAACAACTTTTCTCCACGGGGATTTGGATGGAGAGATTTATATGTAGCAACTATAGGGGTATGAGGTCAAAGGGAAATGAAATTTGGTATGCAGGTTGAAGAAGAGATTGTATGGCCTAAAGAAATCTCCAAGGGAGTGATATTTGAAGTTTGACGGGTTTATGATAGAACAAGGTCATAGTAGATGTTATTCTGATCACTATGTTTATTTTAAAAGGATAGAAAATGCAAGCTATATTATCTTGCTATTGTATGTAGATGGCATGCTTGTTGCATGGTCTAATATGCAAGATATAAACGTGCTCAAGAAGAAATTAACTAATTCATTTGCGATGAAGGATTTGGGTGTTGCAAAGAAAATTCTTGGTATGAGAATAACAAGAGACATGGAAAATCACAAATTGATATTATCTCAGGGTGAGTACATAGAGGAGGTGTTGAAGAGGTTTAGAATGCATAATGCAAAACCAATTAGTACACCTTTGGCTAGCCATTTCAAATTAACCAATAAAATGTGTCCCAAGACACAAGAGGAGATAGAATACATGTCCAGGGTCCCTTATCCATCAACAATTTTCGACTTGATGTATGTGATGGTTTGCACAAGACTAGATATTGCACATGCATTAGGAGTTGTGAGAAAATATATGAACAATCCAGGTAAAAAACATTGGGAGGCAATAAAGTGGATTCTCGGGTATTTGGGAGGTAATTCTACTCATGCATTATGTTTTGGAGGTTCATACACTATTCTACAGGGATATGTTGATTCAAATATGGCAGGTGATAAAGATAGTAGGAGGAGCACCATAGGGTATGTTTTTACTGTAGGTGGAACAACAATAAGTTAGATTTCAAAACTAAAAAAGGTTGTTTCACTTTCAACAACAGAAGCATAGTATGTTGTTGCTATGGAGGCTAGTAAATAAATGATTTGGTTACAAAGGTTTATGGAGGAATTGGGAAAGAAACAAGAGAATAACAGGTTGTACTGTGACAGTGACAATTCCATTCATCTTGCAAAGAACTCAACTTTCCATTCAAATACTAAGCATATATAGCTCAGGTACCATTTCATAGGATCCCTCTTGGAAGATGGACATTTGAAGTTGGAAAAGATACATGCTAGCCAGAATCCTACAGACATGTTAATAAAGGGAGTAACCAGGGAGAAACTGAGTTCCTTCTCAGTTTCAGTTGGTCTTCAAGCATGAAGGTGAAGATGATAATTTCGCTAGGTCCAAGAAGGATCATAGTCCAGCAGATACAACAACAATGGAGTTGTTGTGATCAGTCTCCAAGTGGGATATTGTTTATTGTGGAGCCTAATAATATTCCTGATTCAGAGGTCTTTCTTTTTAGCCATGTTTATATCCCATGAAGACTGTACACTCCTCTACGCATGGGGAGGGGGGAGGGGTGGGTTGCACGCGGGGCTTGCCCCCCCTACGGGGTCCAGGGGGCTCATCCCCTCAGCTGGGGAGTCCGGGAGCAAGCGAGCCCAAGAAGGAAACATTTCCTTGTAAATGTATATTGTAATTTCATAGTAAATCTGAACCATTCATTATAAGGTTGCAAATCTGACGATAGAAGTTATGTTAGGGTTTTTTTCCCTAGAAGGAAACCCTCTTTTATGAGGGAATTGTATTGCGACTCTGTATCATTGTGAATTTTGTATTCTGAGAGATGATATTGTGAGAGAAAGAAGAGGAAGTTACAACATGTGTGTTGTAGGTTGTAGCCCTTCATTTTGTTGGATAATAAAAATCAAGGACCTAACAAGTTCTTTGGTGGACATAGCCCACACTGGGTGAACCACGTATATCTATGTCTCTATTATTGTGTGTATATTATGTGTTTTATTTCCACATTTGTTTTATTTTATTGTTCCATGATCCTGTTTTCTAACAAGTTCAAGTAATTTGGTTATTTTCTTTTGGAAATATCCTATGTAATGGAAGTCTATCTTTCCTAAATAAGAAATAATGGCTTATTTCTTTATTTCTTATTCATTTCAGTTATATGACTCACTCGACCAAAACAATATAACTCTTATTGAAAATTCCAATGATCTTGGGTTTTGTAATTACAATTTCCAAGGGAGTAATCATAATTCTAAAAGGTGTCGGTATTTCATAATTACAATTCCTAATGCAAAAATATTTTAACAATTACAATTATCAATGCAAGGTTAAGTGTCTAGATTATAGTTTTAGTCACTTTAATTTAGCATGCTAATTTATACCAAGTAGTTTGTGTCTTTGGATTATGATTGATAAGATGTGGTTCTAAGTGAATTAAAATATATTTAATGCAATGCAATAATTATTCACTTTTATATAGTCCAATATCATGTTTTTTAATTTTCTCTTTTCCACCACCAGTAATTTGTTGAATTTTTTTATTAGGGTTGGGTAATTACAATTTTTAACGGAATAATCATCATTCCCTGAGGTGCATGTATCTCATAATTACAATTCCCAATGAAAAAATTTGAAGAATTAGAATTCCCAATGCAAAAAATTGAAGAATTGCAATTCTCATTGCGAGATTAAGTGTCTAGATTACAATTTTAGTCACAGTAACAAGGAAATACTTAGCATGTCCCATTGGATGCATATAATAAGAATTACTCATTCATAATGTTTTAATATTTGATGAGGCACTTCCAATGGTTATTTTATACACTTCTCTACAAGTGTATGTGAATAGTATTCTTGAGATCTACTAATTTCCCATTAGTACATCACTAATCATTATATGCAATTATAAATTTTCCAAATTTCTTTTAGTTCCAAAAGAAAACTTGAATCTTATTTCATAGGTTGTGATTTTTGCACATGTAGATTGCATGTTGGGAATAGAAGACTATGGATGATAGTTTGGTATCGAAGATTTGGCATATAGATTATCCATTAATCATTAATTGCGATTACAAATTTTCCAAAGATCTTTCAGTTCCATAAGCAAACTTTGATCTTATTAATTAATTAAGAAGGCAGTTTGTCATAAAGATTCTTGTTATTTTTCTATATTTCTCACTATCAAAGTGTTAGGTAGTTAGTTCCACTTACGCTTGCAATGTTACTCTCTCTACATTCAAGAAATGTATTTTATGCCCATGTAAATTGTAGTAATTGGTGTCTATGGCCATAGCCTTCTACAATTAGATTTGAAGTAATGCACATTATATCCAAGATTTTATAGATTTTAAATAGTTTTTGAAAATCTATAGAAATGTGTTTTGTTCTCTACATCTCTGGCTATGTGGAACAACCCATCATCAACATATGAGTCAAATTGTCTTGTTGGCCCCTAATTTGATTCAACTCTTGATGACTTACTTTGATTTATCTCTTGATCATTGGGATATGTTATATATCAAGGAAAGTGATTTCTCTCTCTCTCTCTCTCTCTCTCTCTCTCTCTCTCTCTCTCTCTCT
>JASDQU010102323.1:114276-131894 GCA_032191745.1 Picea mariana | reverse complement strand
ATATATATATATATATATCATGATTGGGATATATTATATAACAAGAAATGTGGGGAAAAAATAAAATTATAGTATTTTCATTTTTTTTTAATGTTGATTGTGAAAATTATAAGTATGGATAAAAGTAGTTACCCACTAATGAGCATTGTGACCTCAAAATGAGAACTCTAACCCTAAATACACATTTTTGTGTTAAAAACACGAAAAATAAAAATATAGCAAGAAACGTGGAGAAAAAATAAAATTATATAGTATTTTCATTTTTTTTAATGTTCATTGTGAAAAATAGGATAAATGCAGTTACCCACCGAATGAAAACTCTAACCCTAAATACCCATATTTTTGGGTCAAAAACAACAATATCAACCCCTAAATAAAAAAGTGATGCTCCCCAAATCACTATTTTCTTTCAGGTTAGAATTACAACATTTTTCCACCATGGCCTTAAATCCTTGTAAAGTTGCAAACAAAACCATTAAAATTGACCCGCAAAAACAAAAAGAGGAGCTCCTATCATCACCCATTTTTTTTCGAGGTTAAAATTACAAACTTAGTTGAAATCATTGCCTCAACAACCAATATCATTCTGAACAAAAACCTCAAAATTGACCCCCAAAATGAAAATTTGTGCTAGTAGTAGCTCCCCTTTTTCTTTGGGGTTAACATTACAACTTGTTTGAAACGGTGTCCTTGACAATTAGTATCATTGCGAACTAAAACCATGAAATCAACCTCTGAATCAAAAAGTGGTGCTACATGCATGACATTTGTTTTTTGGGAAGGCTTTAAACTGTGAAGTTTTTAAGACCATGGCCTGAAAAACTGACATTGTTGCAAACAAAAACATAGAAAAAGGAAAATAAGAATAAAAATAAGAAAAAAACAAATACAGAGAGAAAAGCCCTGAAACAAAAAGAAAAAAACATGTTTTTTTAATAAAAATAAATCGAACATTTTAAATGAAAAATATTAATATTTTAAAAAAATTAAATAAAATTAGTATCAGAGTTGGTAGGATTGGTATCAGAGCATGTATCAAATTAAATAAACAAAAAATTTAAAACTACCCGCTCTAATACCAATCTTGTTGAGCACACACTTATATTGAGAGGGGGGGGGGTGAATCGGTATAAGACTATCTTTTTCTTTTTAACATTATTAAACCATAATGATGCAATCACATAACTATAACAACCAGAGGAAACAATATTTAACATGGAAACCCTTTTAGGAGAAAACCACAAAACTTTTTTATTAATTTGTAGGCACCAACCTACGGTTACAAATGTTTATAGGCACCAACCTATGGTTACAAATGTTTATAGGCACCAACCTAATGAAGACACCAATCCCCACTATTTTTTGTAGGAACCGACCTATAGGAGACACTCATCCCCTTTGTTGTTTGTAAGCACCGATATACAAGAAACACTAATTCCCTCTGCTATTTGTAGGTACAACCTACATGAGACATCGATCCCCTCTGTTGTTTGTAGGCACCGACCTATAGGAGACACCAATCCCCTCTGTTGTTTGTAGGAACTGAACTACATGAGACAACAATCCCCTATGTTGTTTGTAGGCACCGATCTATTGGAGACATCAATCTCCTCTACTTTTGCCAGATCACTCACTCCTTTTTCTTTCTCCAAATCTGCAATGTGCTCGCCACTTTTTATTTCACCAATTCTGCTATGTGCTTGCTACTTCTGCTTTCGCTCTGCATTTACCAGATCTTCTCACTTCTTTTTCTACTTCTACCTCAGATCTTCCTTTACAAGTTTTGCTGGCTAGAACGCCATATTTATTTGCTAGAACACCAGATTTGATCTTCGCTAATATTTAATTGTTGCTCCTTGAATGATATTCAATCGTCACTCCTCAAATGTCATGCATAAGAATATTACATTTTCACGCACACACACATTTTTTCTCATAACCCTCTTCTCCATTTATACTTTACCATAAGCTTTAAATGAAAGGTCACATTCATTTGAAAATACATGACTTTTATTAAAGAATAATTAATTCCCCCCCTTTTTAATTTTTAATTCACTTATTAACATACCACGGGTAAAATACCACCATGGATTTTAAATCCATGTGCAAATACCATGTGCACTTTCACTTTTACCTTTTTTAATCCATTTTCATGTTTACTCCACTTTTACATAGACTCCACTTTCATGTTTACTCCACTTTTACATAGACTCCACTTTCATGTTTACTCCACTTTTAAGTAAAACTCCACTTCCACTTAAATTTTCCACTTTTGTATTTATTAAAGTAACATTTATATTGAATACTTACTTACCTTTGACATCAATGACAATAATTTAATCAACAATATCCCCCTTTGTCATTGATGGAAATCTTGTACTCAAAAACATGTAATCCTCCAGAGATAGAAATAATTCTCCCTTGTCTGCAACTCTCCCTGTCTATAATTCTCCTCCCCTTATCTAAAAATCTCCCCCTGTCTGTAATTCTCCCCCTTTGAAATCAATGAGAAAGGTATGCTCCCCCTGAGTTGTGCTTCTTTACTAACAAGATGAGAGGGATATTACTCCCAGCTTCTGTCTGATATATTCAAATGTTTCTCTGGGAAGGGGTTCGGTAAAAATATCTACAACTTGTTCCTTGGTGGCAATGTATTCCATTTTGACACTTAGTTTGGCTACTTATTCTTTTAGAAAGTGGTACTTTATGGGAATATGCTTTGTCTTTTTATGCATAGTTCCTTTTGTTGTACTACTCCACCTTAGACCGTCCTTTCTCTTATAGTTTTCTAAAGTAGCTCCCCATGTGAATGTACTATCTTTTTTTGCTATAATTTTCAAGTCTTCTCTATTTTACCACCACTCTCCTGAACTCCTCCTTTTTCCACCTATTAAAAATCTACCAAAGACATGCTAGATGTTTCACTATCACAACACTATTAGTTATTCACAATTGATAGGATTGGTTGCCTTCAACATTTGCTCACAATATATTGATAAAAAATGAATGGTCTATTGTTGTTAAAAAAAATGTTCATCTACAACTTATCACATCTCCATGTGCTTTGAATCTTCAAGCTACTATGTGCCTTAATAGATTATAAGGGATCTTCCACTGCCATAGGCCTGTCTTTGGTTTGGTAGTGCTTGAATGTCATCAAACCACCATCCAATTGTCCTTCACAAACACTTTTTTGAACATGATCAATGATGGTCACAATGTATAGAATATCTATCTGGACTTGTCTTTTATTTTGCACAGTAGATACCTCAGACCATGCCAACTCCCAAAGTTCCATACACCACCCACAAATCCTTATGAGGTTTCCTTGGACAATGTGTAGATCTATCATCAAATTCCATTCCTATCTATCAAAAGCCCTTCAAGATCTGAAGGAGTGTCTAGAATAATAAATGAAAATTATATGCATACTGCCCAAAGTATAGCGTCCTCCACTTGCACTTTTTCTATCATCAACACTGCTTTCCCAATATCCATTTGTATATACTATTAGAGTAAAATATTCACCTCTTGAGTAACATAAGCCGAAGTCTGAACACTATCACCAACAATGCAATATATTCAGCTTTGTCAATCCAAACAATCCTTGTATCCAACATAAGCAATAGTACATCTCTAACAACAATCGAACATGGTTGGGTTGGTCTCAGTAAATCCAATTTGATTCAACAAGAAATATCCGAGTCATCAAGAAGACATCAGTTGGGTTCGCATATCAATAACTTCAAGTACCCCCCCTTTAGAGATCAATAAGTAGTGAAAATAGTTCTCATTGAAAATTCCAATCAACAGACTGTTGGGTATGTGTTATATTCTTTGCACAAGTAACGTTGCGTCCGACGCGCAGGGGGGTTTGAAGGGGGCGATGGGGGAAACACCCCCGATAATTTTTTTTACCTCGAGAAACGTGTCGCATTTTTGCCTCTTTTTTTGTGTTGCCCCGATTTTCGTGTCCATTGTTGGGCATTTTTTCAACACATGGTTTTCGTTGATGGTTTTCTATTTCCGGTTAAGGAATTAGGGTTGCTGACTAATCCAGGTCATTGGGTTAGGGTTTTGGATGCCGTTGGCTCCTATATGTATATTGTATTGTAAACAATGTATCACAATGAATGAATATAGAATACGCTGGTTTTCCTGATTTGGGTTACCAGGGGAAAAATCTCTGTGTAATGTTTGTATTTGCCATTGTATCTTTTATGTTCTTTTACTGAAAATCTGTTTGCAGTAAATATTGTACAAGGTTAAAATCTACACGAACAACCCAAACATAGCTCAGTCGATGAATACTCAATCAAAACTCCAGTTGATTGTCATGTTTGGTCGATCTTCAATCGACCACTTCCATGGAAATCATTTGTAAGTAAGAGGAATGTTGCACGATTGTACATCCGATGATACACAATGATATGAAGTCCTCAAACATCTGGTCAAATGATTCCACAACCATCCATCAATCCAACCACAATCTATCCTAGTAGTCAACACTGGTCCACAACTCTGACTTTCATGTCTCTTCTGCAAAGATATAAGATCATGATGATCATTCCTTCTATTTTTATGGTGAGGATGATGATAGGGCACATATTTTTGTGTTGGTTGATCAGGGAAGTAGGCTCAGAGTTAGGTTCATTTATAAGAGTAGAAAAACTCGACATATCAGCAACAATGTCATCTTTAACAACATGTTCAATCGTTGGCATGTGAGGAGCATGCAAATCATCAATCTGTTAGACAAAAATAGTCTGATCTCCTCCCACAACAAATAAAACTTTCTTGGTTGTAGTAAGGCTAGGTGTAGGTAGGGAGGCAAAAAAAAAATCATATCTAAGACCAATCTTAATGAATGGAGACCTTTGACAATAGATGATATCATCTAAGATTTCAATACTCTTTTCAAACTTCAAGCTTTTGTTCAACTCACAAGTTGACTTTTCCAAATCCTTTCTTAAGGAAATAATCTCATATTCTAGCTCTTCACAATATTCTTCCTTTTTCTTTAGCTAGATTCTCACCACTTCGTCTATCCTTCTTGCCTCTTGTAATTGAAATTTTAGGCTTATGATAATATTTTCTAATTCTTCAAGGCTTTGTGACATTTTGGCTTTTGAATCACGATCCTCTTCTTCATATTTTTGTAGTTTCTCCTTTTGTTTCAAATTCATTTTCCTTAGCTTCTTTATTTCGCTTAAGGCACAAATGAGTTCTTCTTCAAGATCCAATTCTCCATATGTTTTAGTGTTTTCCTCTTTTTCTAAATCCATCATTTCTTTCCCTTTGTCTTCATCAATATTTGTTTCGATTTCAATAAAAATAGTTTCTTCTTTATCACTATCAAAACTGCTTTCACTGCTTTCTTTAGACGAGTCATTGACCCCTTTTGAGTAGAGACTCTTCTTCTATTTATAAGAGTTCTTGTTCTTTTCATGGTCGTCCTGTTTGTGGCTAATTTTGTGTTAATGACATTTTCTCTTTACGTTATAGTCTTCTTCATTATCACTACTTTCGTTTTTCACATATCGACAGTTAGCAGCAAAAATGTCCTACTTTTCCACAGTTAAAGCATTTAAAGGGCAACTTACCTTTGTATTTTCCAGATCTCTTTTTGAGCTTTCTCTGAAAATTTGCTTCCTCTGCGTCTGATTCACAGTTGGAACAATCACTTGATTTGTGCTCTTTGTTCTTCATCTTATTTGAGGATTTAAAAGTTGCTTCCCTTTTTTTATGTTTTTTCCTTTTCAATCCTAATTTCATATGCAGTGAGGATCCCATGCAATTCATCCATTGTTAATTGATCAAGACCCTTCATTTCCTCAATGGCGGAAACTTTGGCATCAAATATTAAGGGGAGTGACCTCAACACCTTTTGCACAATCATTTGTTATGCAACTATTTCACCAAGTCCTTTGATGGTGTTGACAATTTCGTCCACACAGAGGAGATAAGATGCAACATTTTCTTCTTCTTTCATCTTCAGACTCTCAAAATGTCTTCTATGAGTATGGAGCTTAGCCTTCTTGACCTTGTCATCGCTTTCATGGATGTTTTGAAGTTTGTCCCAAATTTATTTCATTGATTTGCAATGAATTACTTTGACAAACTTTGATTCTTACAGTCCGCACAAGATGACATTCATGGCTTTTGCATCATTTTCACTAGCCTTTTTCTTGGTCATATCTGTTGGTGAAGTTTTTGGGGCTGTATAACCAGTCACAACCAATTTCCAAATATAAAAACCAAGGGCCATTAGATATCTTTGCATCCTTATACTCCATAATGTATAGTTTGTTTTGTCAAACAACATAGCCCTGTTTGTAGAGAAACCTTCCTAACTGGCCATGTGTGCTCTCAAGATCTACCTTCCAGTAGTTAGATTGTTTCTGAAGTAACCCACTCTAATGCCAATTATTGAGAACACACTTATACTAAGAAGGGGGGGGGTGTGAATCATTATAAGGCTATCTTTTTCTTTTTAACATTCATAAACCATAATGATGCAATCACATAAATATAACAACCAGAAGACAAAATATTTAACGTCGAAACCCTTTCAGAAGAAAACCACAAAAACTTTGTTTTATTAATTTGTAGGCACCAACCTAAGGTTACAAATGTTTGTAGGCACCAACCTACGGTTACAAATGTTTGTAGGAAAAAACCTACTAGAGACATCAATCTCCATTGTTGTTTGTAGGAACCGAACTACGAGAGACACCGATCCCCTTGTTGTTTGTATGTACCAACCTACAGGAGACACCGATCCCCTTTGTTATTTTTAGTTACTGATCTACATGAGACATCGATCCCCTCCGTTGTTTGTAGGCACTGACCTACATGAGACACCAATCCCCTCTATTGCTTATAGGCACTAACCTACATGAGACACCAATCCCCTCTGTTGTTTGTAGGCACCGACCTATTGGAGACGTCGATCCCCTCTACTTTTGCCAAATCACTCGCTCCTTTTTCTTTCGCCAAATTTGCAATGTGCTCACTACTTTTTCTTTCACTGGATCTGCCTTGCGCTTGCTACTTCTTCTTTCACTTTGCCTTCATCGGATCTTCTTACTTCTTCTTCTACTTCTACCTCAAATTTTCCTTTACAAGTTTTACTTGCTAGAATGCTATATCTATTTTCTATAATACCAAATTTGATCTTCGCTGATATTTAATCTTCACTCCTTGAATGATATTCAATCATCGCTCCTCAAATGGTATGCATAAGAATATTAAATTTTCACCCACACACATTTTTTCTCATAACCCTCTTCTCCATTTATACTTTACCATAAGCTTTAAATGAAAAGTCATGTTCATTTGATAAATTCACCGTGGGTTTTAAATCCATGTGCAAAGACCATGTGCAAAGACCATGTGCACTTTACCATAAGCTTTAAATGAAAAGTCATGTTCATTTGATAAATTCACCGTGGGTTTTAAATCCATGTGCAAAGACCATGTGCACTTTCACTTTTAACTTTTTTAATTCATTTTCATGTTTACTCCACCTTTATGTAAACTCCACTTTCACTTTTACCTTTTTTTTTAATACACTTTCATGTTTACTCCACTTTTACGTAAAACTTCACTTCCACTTAAATCTTCCACTTTTATTTATTTATTTATTAAAGTCACATTTATATTTGAATACTTACTTCTTCTTTTTTTGTAAATGAGTGTGTGAATCTATATTGCGTTATAAGGTTATAGTACAAAACTGATGCTTGGACTCTCAGGATCTGCCTGAACGGAAACCATATCCGGGGTCCCTGGGATGCAATATCTAAAAATAAACAAGAAGTGCCTGGGTTGCCACTATGGGAAACCGACCCAGGCTAGCATAATCCAGTCTAAAAAACTTCATCAAAAGAAAACAAAAAGTATAAACATAGTGGGGTTAGCTCCTACTCTGAGAGACATGATCTGGGCTAGTCTAGGTTGATGGGGTGCTCTTCATCCCCTTCCTATTGTGCCATGTCCTCCTCCCTATGTTCCACCAGATGTAGCTTTCTGATGCATGTTGGGGCTCCATTCTTGTCAGCTGGAGTGATATCTATATGTTGCACATAGCGTAGATAGAGATGAAATTGCCCTGCCATCCGCTCCAGTTTCTCCTGTTGTCTTTTCTGGTCCTCCACCAGACTTTTTACCCCCGCCTCCAGGTTATTGAGGCAGTTGAGAATTTTGGTGCGCTCTTTCTTCTGCTCTTTGGTTTCCGTCCTGTTGGTCTCCCCCCGGTCCGCACACATCTTTCCTATCATAATTTTGGTTCAACAAGCTTCCTCCACCGTCCTGTGGAGGGTTAACCTTGGTTGTGTGGCTCTGGGGTCCTGTATCCCCCCTGCTTCATGGGTTAGTGTTGACCAGGCTTTGCCCCTATGAGCGTTGTTGATTTCTCCCTCCCATCTTTTAATGATCTTCTTCCCCTTGGTGTCTATCTTCATGTCAAAGGTGCTCTTTGCTTCCTTGGTCACCTGTTCGATTCTTGTCTTCCGTTAGGCGCTCTGTGGAGGTTCCTTCACCTGGGGGCCTCTCTTGCTGCTAGTTTTCTTCATGCGTACCATCTTCACTTGCAGGTGATGGTTCTTACGTTGGGTTCTTTCCCTGTTCCGTTTCACCCCCTTCTGGTAAGTAAGGTGGCCCTTGTAATTGCGATGCCTCGTTCTGTGGTAAATTTTGGTGTCCCTACCTTTATGGAGCCAACCTGGCTACGGTCCCGTCCTTGCAATCATGGCCTACTCTTCAAGGTGGTCCTGCCCGTCAGTATCCTCTGTTCCAGAGCATGTGCGCTTGATGATCTTGTCATTATTCTTGCGTTAATGCTTTTCTCTGCTCGTTGTACGCCATCCCTTTCCCCATCCCATCTCTATACTTAGGTGAGGTGTGATCCTACTTGGCACTAGTGTAACCTGTCGTCCTTTGTCCTTTGTCGCCTGCGAGTTATCTCTTCTTCTTTCCAATGGGTAACTTCTATACTTCTTTTTATTGACGGGACCATGGTGTTGTACCTTCTCCTGATGTGTGTTTTGCGTCTGCATTTATAACCTTATTTGATTGGTGGGCCATTGGCTCCTTTTTGGGACCTACGTGTCCTTTAGTGTCTGCAGCGCCTCCATTCTTGCCATAATCTTCCGTACTACTCCTGTTGTCCCAGTCTTTTTCCACAAGTTGGGTGCAGTCTGCCCGGAATTGACCTTGTGGGATGTTGCCCCAGATTGTGTCCAGTTCTGGACCTTCATTCTCGACCCCCTCATTTGTTATTCTGTCTGCCAGTCCATTTGCTGACCTCCTCACCAAGTGTAACTCCACAGTGATCTCTGTCCACAAGTGCTCCTGGATTTTTTTCAGTAGGTAGGCCAATCGCCAGTGCCTCTGGATTTTACCTATTCTGGTACTGTTTTAGATTTTTCTCACTGTGTTGATGACTAGCGCGGAGTATCCTTCCACTATGGCATTCGTCATCCCCTCCCGACTGAGAATCTCTAGGCCTGTCTCCACGGCTCCGAATTCTGCGGTGTTATTAGTTGAGTTGCCCATGCTTTCGACGTACAGTCATATGATGTTCCCTTTACTATCCTTGATTACTCCTCCCAAACCTATTCTTCCTGGGTTGCCTTTAGCCGCCTCGTCGAAATTCAACTTGAGGGAGCCTGAAGGTGGCGGTTTCCAGTTGCGCTCACCTACTTGGAGTTGCGGCTGCAGTTTGTTTGGATTGGGGTTGCGCCCACCTGCTAGTTGGAAAACCTCTAGGACTCAGGAGTCTCGATCTGTGGGTTGCGCTCTACCCTCCTAGAAGTTGCGGCTCATCATCGTCTCACGTATCATGGAGGTTATTGTTTCCTTGATCTTCCCTTCTGGCCAGCTTTAGTTTTTGAAAATGCGTCAGTTCTGTTATCACTCCAAGAAACTCCTTAGGGTTGTAGACTAAGGATGCTTGGTAACTTAAGAAATTATGAATAATGAAAGTGTTTGGAACAATGAGATAACTGAGAAGGCTTTATAAAAGGACAACTTATTATGCATCTAAATAAACCAGTGCTTTTAGAGACCAAATATCAGTTACAGTAATGAAATAAGGTGTGAAGAATACTATTCAAGATAACCAGGTACACAAACATGTAGGGTCATACAAGATAGCAGAGAATCATTTAATTCACATTCATGAGCTACACAAGAAGATGATAGTTCTCAATAACTAAGCTGAACTGAATCAAATTACAGAGTGGTGAACATATGAACAAAACTGACATTGGTAACAAAAGAGGACTGTGATTCTTATAACATAAAGAGTCAAAGTACATAGCCAAAAAGTATTCAGGATTGAACCCTGTGTCTATCTTAAGTCTGTAGCTTTATAGCTTTACATCACAGTTCTCAGATCCTAAAATAATGGATCTGATATTCTAAAAACAGAAAGTAAACTATATTTACAAAAAACTAGGAAGAGATCCTCAAGATGAGGTCAATCCATATCTAAGAGTAGTAGATTGCTGATGAAGTGCAGTTTTAGCCTCCCAAGGCTGTTTGATTTGGTCCTCCAAAGATAAAATTCGAATTTGGTGAAGTGTGCAAAAACCCTGATATTCTGCCTTTGAAAAAGATGCCAAATGTAGTTGAAAAACCTCTTTTTGACCTTATCCCTCAAAACTAGCCTTTGAATTAGACTTGATAATTCAACACATGTCCATTTGAAGTGGTTTCAAACCATTCAAACTCAAAAAATCCCGATCTAGGCAAAAATTCGGTTATTCTGGCTGTGATAGGCTTTCACCGACTAATTTACCCGAAAATCCGCTCCTTAGCTGGTGAAAAGTGGAGCTTTCACCAGCTAACTAGCAAAATTCAAGACGAGTTAGCTGGTGAAAGCGCAGATTTTTTAAAATTAAATTTCTCAGTCATGGAGAGTCCGTTTCACATGCTTGAATAGTCGATTGACATCTAGAAATCCTAAGCTTTCCAATGGTGCTTTCAAATCTTCATTTGGAGCTCGGGAAGCTAGTAAAATGTTCCCTACAAGATTTAGGCATCATTCTTTAAAAAATGTCAGTGCATTTTTTATCGCTAACATTTGGCTCCAACTGGGATGGAGACCTCCCTGCGAGGTCTCCAAGAAGCTGGCAGGCCCTGTGCCTTTAGTATTGGGCATGGATTCATTCAGCCTTTACAGTTTATCATCTGGCTATTTTCCAAAGTTTGTTGTTGTCTTTCCCAATCTTCTTTATCTGTAGCATGTCTGCTTCAAACTCCCCTGGAAATCTTGTTTGCACATTGACATGGCATCTGTTGTGGCAATCTCTTCATTAAGAAGAAAAGTGTTGAACATAGGCAGGATGGTGAAATATGTAACCATGGTTTTGAAAATTCCAGGATAACTTCAACCTTGAAATGAGAGTATTGCAGGTAGCTTGAGGTCTTTGACTTTTTGTTTTTCAGCAGCTTCAGATACAAAGCATTTGTCTTGAGATGTCCTGGTGTGTTGAATCAAACACTTCACCCTGCTCGGTTTCTTCGAAGAGCATCATTGCACCTTGTGAACCAATGTCCATCTCTGTTTCGATCTCCATATCAATGCAAGTTGCTCAGTCATGTCATTGCCCTGAAAGGACTCTGGAAGAAGATTTTCAGAAGATAATTGATCCATATTGAATTAGAAGACCGAACCAGCCACCTAGGTCCTCTGAAATAAAATGTACCAAAACCCAATATATATTGCCACAAATCTGGATATTGGCTACCTAGCCATGATGAATATAGATATCAGAGATCTTCTTCCTCCTATAAGCCCATGGCTCAAAACCTTGTTAATGAATGATTAAGGGTTATAGCTTTAGCTTTGCCAATTGAGAAGTAATCACATGGATCAGCTTCGAAGGAAAAATATTGAAGCAATTTCACCGATATTTGAGGATATTGTGTACCAAATTAAAACCTTCATGTTGCTGTAAAATGGAACGACCTTCAGTAACAGCTGCAACTATTGAACTGAAAATGTCATCTGCTAAGACCATATCAGATGCCTCCTTTGCGACCTCTTTCGTCTGAGGATCTTCCACGAATCTTTGATGCTAAGTTTTTCTTGATTTGGTGGTTAATCATTTGATGCTCCCATACCTTTTCAAATACTCCAAAATCGCTTTGCTCCAGCTTAATTTTCCAAAAATTTCTTTTTGTAGTTTCACCACCTAATTCACCTTACGATCTACTAGTTAGTTGGTGAAAGTTCTGCTTTTCACCAGCTAACTGGTTATAATTTTTCTCTTTGCGCTGGTGAAAGCTCTGTCTTTGGCCAAAAGAAACCTTTCATATTCAAAACTGTTGTTCACCAAAAACTCAGTGTTCTTTTGATTTATCTCCCTGCAAATTTACAACAACCTATCATTCTTGAGCCATTGTCAGATCTGCAAACAAAATATCTACTAGAACTTTCCAAACGGAATGAACTCGAGGAAAACAAAAGAATGTTTCCTTCACTGCAGGAAGAAAAGAAGCATATGCTCTGGTGTGAATAGGTCAATTAGATTGCATGCATGTGATAGCATTTTACATAGATTTATCATCTCTGAAAGGCTTTTGTCATGAACTTCAAAGCTAACAATAATGCATTTGGATTTCCATTCTCAGGAACCTTCTATAGTTAATGAAAGCACACTTCCACCCTCCAAATCCCGCATACGAACAGTACAATCCATACTGCCTGATACCAATACTTGTCTACTTTGTGCTCCTTTGCAGTAACCACCATATTATGTGCTGCCAGACAAAGTATAGGACCTGTGTGGCGTGTAAAAGACTGTAAAGCCACATTTACACCAATTTTCTGTTGTAATCCACCTTCTTTAACATAAGGATTTGGACCATTCCATCTTTTAAAGTTTTATCTCACCACTACAAAAGCCATATACTAAAGCAAATGATATACTAGAATTCTCTGAAATTGTATGAGTGGAGGAATTGAAATGCAGACCCTCCGGAAGGACATCGTAACATTGTGTCAAGCAATTATCCTACCTGGGGATTCTGCAATTCCTTTGTGCTTTTATTTCAAACAAACTCCTGTTAAAAGTCACCCACTTTGAGAAAGCTTGCTCATTATCTAGGTTGTTCCTCAAATAAGTTCTTAAAGTGCTCGACGCTAGCTTCAACTCTTGCTGTAAAACAGACATGAATCCTATGCACTGGAATCTTATTTAGCACCGGGTCTTCATAATCACCTTCATGCCTTGCTCATTGAAATAAGGCTGTGATACAAAGGAAAAAACCTTCTTTCAAAAAATGTATATGTGGAGTAAGGAATTAGAATAGAGATAACAACAAGAAGTGTAATGAACCAGCTCATAGGACTAGGGCCACAAGCTTCAACAAGAACTTTGTATGCCGTCGTCAATATTATAGATCCATATACAAAAAGAAACAAATACCAGAATGCAATACTGCCCCATATGCATAGATGTTGTATCCATGTGAAATAACCGATGGCCAGTGCTACTACATTTATCCCAGGTGTATCCTTGTGATCAGTATTTGCTTCATCCCTTGTCTCAGCAAATTGCATGCAAATCCAATATTGATGGCAGTTTCCAATTTATCTCTAGTCAAAACCCAAATCTTAATACCAGCCTGTTCTATCTTGTCAATGCGCTAAGGAACCCCCTTCTACAGTTTGTCTCGGCATCAGTTGCACCAACAAGAATCAATTCCCTTTCAATTTTATCTGTGACTGTCAAACTATCCAGAACGCGACTATACTTCATCAAATCCACCGCGTGCACATCTTCTGCCTACAAAATCGGACATCTGGACTCGGTGTTTGTATGCAGACTTGTAACTGAATATCCAAAAAGGAAGAACGCCATCTGTCAAACTATCCAGAACGCATCTATACTTCATCAAATCCGCCGCGTGCACATCTTCTGCCTGCAAAATCGAGCATCTAGACTCGGTGTTTGTATGCAGACTTGTAACTGAATATCCAAAAAGGGAGAACGCCATCTGTCAAACTATCCAGAATGCAGCTATACTTCATCAAATCTGCCGCGTGCACATCTTCTTCCTGCAAAATCGGGCATCTGGACTCGGTGTTTGTAATCATCCAGTCTTGGTTTTCCATTTTAGCTACTCTCTCTTCATTTTTGAGTGTTTGAGACTGTAAATGAGAGGTCAAACATTCTGTAAGAGTGGTCCATAATGGCCCGAAAATCAACCATCTGGAAAACTATTTGTCTCTGAGTCCTTCAAAGGTCTCTTATTGCGCAAGGGATGCACCTGCTCAAGTGCCTTGGTCTGCACTGAATGCCTCCATCTTTTTAGGAACAATTTTTCCTTGGTTGTTTGTAAGATGTCGAAATTGTTGCCCAAATTCAATCTTGCCTATTGAGTCCACAAGTGCATAGAAATTGCACTTGGAACTGCCTCAAGAACAAAGTACTCAGAAAAATCATGATAGTCGTTCGGCCTTGGAAGTCCAATATCTGGATCAAAGCGCCGACGTTTATAGAATTTAGTTAAATGCATGAGACCAACCAATCAGTTTCCTCTGTAGCTGTTTTTGCTAAAGAAAATGCTGATTCAATCCCCACTCTCCAGAACACCTTTGGATCAATAAGGCAATTGTTCAAAGCATTAACAATTGAAAATGACAATCGCGGAAAACTACACAACGTTGCAATTGCTTTTAGTTGTGCAACAACATCTTTCTCCTTTTCCAATTGACTTATCCACATCTGCACAGGTTGGTGTATTTGTATATCTGCCAAGTACTCCATCTAGGGATCTGCCCGCAACCACAGTAACGGAGATTCTAATCCTGTTTGTGAGTCTAAAGTTGCTGGAACTTCTCCATTATCATCTGACCTGTCATCTTTGCCACCTTTCTTTGGGCGTTGAATACGATGAGTAGCAAGCTTTGAATGACATTGTATTTCTAGTAACTAACAGGTGTCTCCAACCATAGGCAAGCTCGGATGATCATACATACCATCAAGTTCATAGACTCTTACACTCATCATTCCTGGCCAGCCATCATCACCTGCTTGAAACTCACTGCTAACAGTGCCTCTAGTGAGCACTGAATTTGAACTCATATTAGAAGTGCATCCCCGCAAAACAGCTAACTCAATCATATTACGCCACTTGTTGTAGGATAATCCCATCCTCAAAATTGGGCAACCACAAGACTCCACCTAGCGAGGAAAGAATTCCTTCAGAAATGGCCTCTCCAAGTTGCCAACTTGTACAAGCTTCTTTTGGGTAGCAAAGCTCCTTTTCAATGTCCAAATTTGATGGACAACTTACTTTCCTCCCCTGCCTTGCTCTGATTAGATGCAATTTTTGGGCAGCACTGAATTCCCATGGGCACATCCTCACATAGTAACTCACCTCCTGTTATCCTCTTCACGTCTTTGTCAAGCTGCTCACAGCATTTGTCTCTGATCTCATATTTGATGTTTATTCCCTTTTGATTTTAGAGTCATTGAAGAGAAATCCGTGTTTATCTCTTTCACCAGCTTGCTTGCCTCCAGGGAGTACACCTTAACCATTGAAAACTGAGGCTTTCACTAGCTAACATCAACTTAGCAACATATGTTAACTGGTGAAAAGCTTTTTCACAAAATTTTAAAAAAGATCTTTTGAGGATCAATTTATTTCTAAGATAAAATCTTAAATCCTATGTTTTTATACTTCTAAAATCTGGCGAGCTTATTCTTCTACCTACTCCTAAATTAACAATTTGCACTGCTTCTTAATCAAGTAAAATCATGCTTCCAATGAAGCCATGTAATAAATTTATTTACTGACAACATTCTTGATCTTGATCCCAAAGATAAAAGAATGCGTAGCCAACGGAGATGTGTTCCGAAAAAATGATAGAAACAACCGTCATCTGACAAGAGTATCTTGATCTTTATACTGCTCAATGATTCTAGAAAATCGGCAATAGGATCAATAAAATAGTAAAGGAATACCTCTTCAAGCTTCTGTTTTGACTGTAAACGAAAATGATGTTGTTGGCTGTCCTCCTTGATCTCAATGATGAATGTGAACTGCTCAACCTTTGTCGGAGAAAAATGCATACTCAGTTTCTGATCTGAGCCCTTCTTTTCTTCACCTTCCTCTTCATATCTGCCGCAAACCACTTTTGTCTGCAAATCTAGAAACTCAAGGCTTCCCTTAGTATTTGTTGTAGATCTGAAATTATCTCCTCCTGATATGTCAATTTGCTCATCATTTTTCAAATTTTCAAAATGGATAATCGGATCATCATCACAATCATCTTTAAAAGATGCATTTAATACAATGTTTAAAGCATCACAATGGTTATCATAATGTGAATCATCAATCTCTTGATAACAAAGAGTATTCTCGGTAACAACATACTCTTCATTAACATCCAAGTCTTTAGTCAATAAATGAAATTCATGACAGCATTCAGGATAGAGAAGATCATTTGGAAAATGGTATTTACAAAACACATGAAAAGCAGCATGAAAATATTCTAAAGAGCTTATACTAGCATAAGGCAGAGACCGGTACCAATCACGAGAAATTCCCTCTAATGAGAAACAGAAGAGCCGAATCTGAACATCCTCGTGCACAACTTGCAACTGATGCATGTAATCATGAAATTCCAACAAATGTTCAGCTGGCACTTCCCATTCTTCTCCTCGAAATCTGGGAAGGCTATTTTCCCATTCATCTCTACTAGGCACTGGATTAGGGAAACCAACAATCTTTGAAAAATCGTAGAACGCATACCTCTTAGATAAGATCTTATACATTTCATATCAATGGGGTCGCCAACGGATTTCAGAATAGTGGAGTCACCACTGAATTCGTCCTTCATGGAGTCGCCAGATAGATGATTACAACCAAATAATGTCCAGACTTTGTCTATCATCAAAGCTGGATCTTGTCGTCTCCCAAGGAAGCTGAGTTTCAATCTCCTCTCCCCAGCAACGACGCCAATTTGTTATCACTCCAAGAAACTCCTTAGGGTTGTAGACTAAGGATGCTTGGTAACTTAAGAAATTATGAATAATAAAAGTGTTTGGAACAATGAGATAACTGAGAAGGCTTTATAAAAGGACAACTTATTATGCATCTAAATAAACCAGTTCTTTTAGAGACCAAATATCAGTTACAGTAATGAAATAAGGTGTGAAGAATACTATTCAAGATAACCAGGTACACAGACATGTAGGGTCATACAAGATAGCAGAGAATCATTTAACTCACATTCATGAGCTACACAAGAAGATGACAGTTCTCAATAGCTAAGCTGAACTGAATCAAATTACAGAGTGGTGAACATATGAACAAAACTGACATTGGTAACAAAAGAGGACTGTGATTCATATAACATAAAGAGTCAAAGTACATAGCCAAAAAGTATCCAGGATTGAACCCTGTGTCTGTCTTAAGTCTGTAGCTTTATAGCTTTACATCATAGTTCTCAGATCCTAAAACAATGGATCTGATATTCTAAAAACAGAAAGTAAACTATATTTACAAAAAACTAGGAAGAGATCCTCAAGATGAGGTCAATCCATATCTAAGAGTAGTAGATTGCTGATGAAGTGCAGTTTTAGCCTCCCAAGGCT
>JASDQU010102323.1:90944-103677 GCA_032191745.1 Picea mariana | reverse complement strand
CCAAATATCATCATTTTAGCATCTAAAAAGAATTTCAAGATTAAAGGTTAGAAAACATCATACCTTACTTACCTACAGAAGTGAATGAATCATGCATGTTCAGCTGCTGCAATTCTGATCTGAAGCTTCTTCTGCAAGTTGTGGATGAAAGATGGATCTGTATTTTCGTATCTGCTGCTGGATCTTCTGCTGGATAATCTGATGAATCTGATGAGTTTGTTGAATATGGCTGAAAATGTATAAGGCTTGGAAGGTATACAAAATATAGGAGTTACATTTCCCCCCCAGCCTTATTTATTGACTTGTCCTCAAGTCATGACAAACTGAAAAAAACAATGAAAGGAAATCTGCTTCATCTGCTACAAAATATGGGTCTTCAAGTCTTCAACGGTCGATGGCACAAATCTTACTATGTGATTAAATGTGCTGGTGTCGAACATAGCAAGAAGTTGTTGACTTAGTGGCCATTAATGAATGCCACTAGCCAACACGAGAGCTCCCACCATTGATTCCAATGGGAGTCAAGATGTCCTATGGGATCCCCTGAATTTGAGAGTCGGGAACTGGGGAAGGTGTCTTCTCTGGCTCCTTTTCCTCTTCGATATGTACGGGGATCACAAGGGATACCTCCGGGCTCTCATCATCGTCATATATTTTTATCATCTCGCTTGAGGGGTTTGACGCACTTGTCCTCCCTGATGTTCTGACTATCTCAGGCTGAGTCAAAACACCTTTCAGCGATCTGGCCGGTGGCGTTGTGAATTTAGGGTCGTCTAAGCCAGTAATTTCATCAATGTCTATGAATTCAAGGCCGCTTGGGACAGTCTAGATTTCATTTGGGTTGTCGGTGGGGAGGCCTGTCATATTTATGAGGTCTGGATCATCTTGCGGCTGATCAATTATCTGTTGTGCATGTTCTAACATGAGTAACCCCCTCTCCCGCGCATCTTGAGCCATGGGGAGACCTCTACCTTGCACTAGGGTTACCTGGGGAATCTATGCTGCTTCAGCTGCTACCTTGGGAACTGCTATTTCGGCTGCTATCATTTCTTCTCTAGCTCTAAGGGATTCTTGAACCAATTGTTCTATGATTGTTGTTTGTTCATCCCGACTCATGGATCTGAACTTGGTCATTTTGGGATCAACCATCCACCACCTCATCCCAGTCTTGGACATTTTCTATGAAGTTCTCGTCTTCGAACTTGTCGTGGGCATATGGCCAGCAGGACGACACTTGAGAAGCATGTTTCGGGACTAGACCCTTTGGGTCGTGCTTGTGGAATCGACCGGTCTGGAATCAAAATTCTAACTGGTTCAACCCTTCCTACTTGGCTTGAGCGGTGTCTTTTACTAGCTAGAAGCCTACATGGAATCCATAAGGTATAAACGCCTGCTTCTTATATTTGACCAGGGTAGCATTGTAACCTTGCAGGATGGTCTAGTAGCAGATCTCCCCCACCACAAGCCGGTCAGGGACATGTGCTCGTAGGATATGAGGTGCTCCAGTGGACTCGAATACCCTAATGTAGGTATCTCGTTCATCCAGATACCAGTGGCGAACCTTTGATATCACCTTTTTGGCCGCAACCAATAGTCTCAGACATTCTTTCTTAAAAAGAATAAAATAGATGCATGTGAAATTGCATCACAGATGAGGGAGTAGGATTTTTTATACATGTTCTCCCATAAGACGCTAAAATTTACGTGGATTGAGAGCTCTGCGACGTGTCAGCTTAGGTTCATGCTGGCGAAGATGTTTCTGGCACACATGACATCCAACAAATATGATGCCATGTAGAAGGCTGGAGTCTGCCCTTCTTTCGACGTCCAAACCTATTGTCTACAGATGCTCAGCTGCTTGGAGATGATGGCTCCCCAGTTGAATCTGCTACCGGAAATAGCTATTGTGTGTGCTAAAGGAATCCATGCCTCTGAAAACCTGGAGCAGTCTTTCTCCCCATACAATCGACAGATGAGTGCCATTAGAAAGATGTATGGTTCTCTTAGATTGGTCATTTGGTACCAGCCGAAGGTATGGTTGGTGTATTTATTATCTTCTCACCACCATGAGGCCATTTCCCAGCTGGTGTCATTGCGCTCGTAGAATTTCACGATGAAATCAATGTTCAATCGCTCTTCTGGGTCTCTAAGCTTATAGTACTTCTGGACCTCCACTAGAAGGAAAACTCCGACACACCCACCATTTTCATCATTGATTAGGCACTTATGTGTGTCTGTGTGGTCAATGAGCTATTGTAGCAGTTCTATACAGGGAAAAACCAGGGTTCTGCTCGCTACCATGTGCAGGTACGACCGTCAGATATTCGGGAATACCTGGTCATCGAGCGCTCTCACATCTAGGTCACTATGTGGGATGTATTCCGAGAATTCCTCCTGGTTGATCTTCTTGAAGAGTTCTCCCCAATGTGGGAGTGTCCTCTTGGTCCCTGTGCTTGCCTCTGTGTCTCCGAAGGCCGAAGGTTGAATGGAAACCTTTTTTGTGGACATTTTAATAACCGCTTCTGGTCTTGGAGCAAATTATAATTGTTTTGATGCCCCTGGATAAGAGCCTTTTCCTACCTCTGGTTCTTGGAGGTTGGGCGCCTTTAGTGATCGCCTAGTGGTTGGATTTCTTGGAGGCATTTGTTCCTGCAATCAAAATCACTCCTTTAGGACCTGCGTACAGAGCAACACTGGATAAAAAATGTATATATGAAGTGAAAACATAAAAAATCCACAGACTAGTACATACCTATAACGCTTGCTAAAACTAGTTGTTTGATACTCACGGGATATCAGAATCTTTTGGATTTCTTGTCTCACTTCTCTGGATGCTCTGAAACTCCTTTGCGCACATAATGGTTTCGTTTACAACAACCCAAGAGAATTTAAACCGGGGAAGAACTTACCTTGTCGTATCAACCATTTAATTCGTGTGATGAGTAGAATTCAAAACCAATCTGTCGTCGAATATCTGCAACTTAAATTCATCGTGGGTTGACGGTGGAGGGTGATGTGTTCTATCGGTAATTTCAAACGGTTTTTTTGATTCGCACACAAAGTAGCAACTAATGCGAGATTTGGTATTAATTAACCCCTTAAAAGCTCAGAATCTAATCGTATCTAGCACTAAAACTTCCCATCGTGTCGCTTTCTCAGTGGGTGGATCAAGGATCGACGATGTGCTATGGATGTTTTCATTGATATATTTTCTCCGAAAACCTCTGACACCAATCGATTTCATCGTACGGTACTGACATGGAAAACTGACTCGGAGGTGTGACTTGGACCTGGGGAACCAAAAGTGGCTCAGGGTTGATCTAGGCCATACAGTTTCTCTAGTCGGGCAAAGACACGTGGCGTTAAAGATTAGTGACTTAATTCGCACATATTAGCCGAAGTCGGGGATTTCTTCAAGTTGTGCGTTCTAAAATAAACCAGGGTTCGTCGATGCCAAAAAGGTATCGAGGGTCACCGATCGAGAATAAACCTATCRCGTATTTTCCTTGGATTAGCTTCTTCGTAAATTCACGATGCCGAAGTGCTTCAAGAATTGGTGGTCGGGGAAAACTCTTTAGCATTGTCAAAATGTTCATCATGATTCCGATAAGCATGGTCTAAATGTTCATCACGATTTCGATAAGCACGTCGGGTATCGGCTATCRGTGATATCATTTCCTTCTTCCTTAACATTTACTCCCTTCCCATTTTACCGATGCTGAAGGGGATCGGCTATCGGCGAGGACCATGTGTGATACTTTTCATGAAGCAGAACTTCCTTTCGTCGATACCGATGAAGATCGGTGCTCGACGATTGAGGCTTTCTGAGTGTTTCCTTTACACCTTTTAATTCCTTCTGATGTTGAATCTTGAGCGCGTCGGGTGTAGTGTTTTGACTGTTAATTCCTTACTTAAGTGTTAGGCCCTTTTAATTCATGTATTTTCATAAATTTAAACAAACCTAAATAGCTAATGAGTGTTAGGAGAACAAGCAAAGTCAAAACATTTCTCAAAAGAAAATCGAATTCAAACAGTGCAAAATTAAGTGGTACCCAAAAAGTTAAAATTTGACATAGGCTTTTTAGGGTGTGATGAGTGCTCAACAAATGGTGAATTACTGGGCGAAAGTAGACACTTTGTTCCTTCCTCAGGATCGACTGATGCAAAAGCTGATTAGGGACTTAACTGGTTTTCATCGGAGCCTCTTTTACCCTTGCATTTGGAATTTCCCCGGTTGATGCATATGGGCCTACTTGTGGGCTTTTTAACCTTTATTCCACCTTCTTTTCCTGTAACCTTTACTCATGCCCCCTTTTGACAAGAGTCCAGTAAATCATTCACTGGCACTAGGCCTTTTAGTTACCCTTATTCATTTGCTACGATGTTGCTCCACTACCAGCGAGCGTCCATAGCCGCAACAGAGTCAACCCGACGTCACAGACCTTGCTCCACTGCCAGCGAGCGTCCATAGCCCCGATGGAGATATCTGCATACCCTCTCCTACTGTGCACTTTTTCGATATACTTGAATTTTACTCGATGGAATGCCCAGAGCGAGCAGGAGAGGAGGACGTATGTTATTTGCAAAATGAGATGGTTAAGGTGAAACTTACTATCTTTGTCTTTGAGGTGCATGTAGTCCCTTTTCGGCTTACCGTCTTTCCCTTAAGGTTTTTCCAGACCACTAAGTAGACACTCCCACATTTCTCCAAAGTTGTTCATTTGCGTAGGTTAGATAGAGAATCTCTTGAAACAACCGCAGGTTCCTCATCGTTTCTTATGTTGGTATGTGAGTGACAAGTTAGGAATAGATTTTTCTATTTCGCATTATTTGACGTCAACCATTGTCTTGCTAAACACAATATTTCAAAAGCTCAGAATCACAGTCGCAAAAGATAAAACAAAAATGTGTAAATGCAAAAGATAAAACGACATATCTAGAATAACACAGAAGAGATTTTATTATTATTATTATTATTATTTAATGAAAATATTTTTTCAGGGCTTGGCCATTTACTGGGAGAGCATCAAATTCTCCCCTCAGATTATGTAGTTGATACGCTCCTAACCCAATATTCTCGGCCACCTGGAAAGGTCCGAGCCATAGATTCTGAAACTTAGAATGTTTTCCTTTAGTCTCATTTGCTTTGTCCCACTTTAGGACTAAGTCTCCTACTTCAAAATTCTTCTCTTTAGCCTTATGTTTATCAAACCACCTTTTAACTATCTGCTAGTCGGATATGAACTTTGATTTAGCTTTCTCCCTTTCTTCTTCTAGCATGAGCAGGGTGTCAATTCTTTGTTATATGACTGATGAGGGATGCCCTCTGGACTCCTAAGCAAGCTGAAGAGATGGAAGATATAGCCCATTCGCGAGAATGGATTCCTGTCTGTATACTACAAAGTATGGGGAATTCCCTATAGCTTCCTTGGGTGTGACTCTATCGGCCCATAAAGCGTTATGAAGTGCACTATGCCAATTCCTCTGGTTGTCTGCAATTGTTCTCTTTAATATTATTACTAAGTTCTTATTAGTTGATTATGTCACTCTATTTCCCTATGGATAATAGTTTGTGGAGTATCTAATTATGATTCCTTTGTCTAGGGAAAACTCCATTAATAGGGTGGAAGAAAAGTAAGCTACATTATAAAAAACAAGGATAGAAGGTACACTGAACCTTGTGATTAATTGTTGCTCTATGAATTGGATTACCACCTTCTCGTTTACATGAGTTAGAGGAATGGCTTATGCCCATTTTGTGAAATAATCGGTGGCAGTAAGTATGTACTTATGTTGTTTTGAAGAACTTGGTGTAATTTCCCCTATGATATCTAACCCCCATTGCTCAAAAGGCCTAGAAACGGTAACCGGTTGGAGTGGAATTGTTGCTCTCTTCTCCCTCCAAGCGATGATTTGACAAGTTTTACAGTTTCTAGCGTATGTGTGAGTGCCCTTGAACAAAGTGGGCCAATAATAGCCAGCTCTCAATATCTTATGAGCGATGGTGTCCCCTACAAAATGTCCACCTATAGGACCATCATGGAGCTCCTTCAGAACCTTGTATGCATCTTCACGTTCAAGACATCTTAAAAGTACCCCATCGTAATTAACCCAGAAGAGTACGATGGGTGGCATCTTCCAATTCCTTTAGAGAAACAACCAACTCCTCTTCATCCCTTTTCACTCTGTCCAGGGTGGCATCTGTGATTTCCATCCCTGCGCCGATAAATTCGTATGTCTTGTCATGCTCTGTGTTGATTAGTTTTTCCTCCGTGGTGATGAGGATGGAGAGATCTAGAGTAATCCTCCTCTTCTTGGTGGTTCTCTGCACAATAGCTTTCCTTTTTCAGTCATAGGCGATGGCATATATGTCAGTGACTTCATCCACGGGTTTGGGGATTTGTTGATCTCCCCAAGAGAGCATATTTCCCAGGCTCCCGATGGTGTATATTTGTTCAAGACTAGGTTATTGAACCTCCTCCATGTGTCCGAAGGTCCAGCCTTTGTTTGTTTCTCATCGAAAGGTTGAGTATCGGTTGAAATTGAAGCATTGGGGGTAGGATCAATACTTACTTCATAATCGGCCATTGAGATGTTGATTTCCTGTTGAGGTGCTTCTTCTTTTTGTTCACCCGACCTTGGCTCATCCATTGGACTGTCGATTTTAGTTTCTTGTACCTCGAGTAGCTCAGTTCCTAAGACACTTTTGACCTCCTGGTCATTCTATGAAGGGCTCTGAATTTGAGCATCGACAGCTGGGGAAGATGCCTTCTCGGGATCCTTTTCCTTTGTGATCTGTACAAGAGTCACTAGGGATACCTCTGGACTTTATTCATCATCGTAGATGTTTATCAATTCGTGGCGGGGGTTTGGTGCACTTTCTCTCCCTGATGTTCCTACTATCTCTAGCTGAGTTGAAAGATACCCTGGTGATCTGACCTATGGCGTTGTAATTTCAAGTTTATCTAACCCGGCGATTTCATCAATTTCTATTAGCTCAGGGCTGCTTGGACCTACTCGACTTTCATCTGGGTTGTCGGCAGGGGACTCTATCACTCCTCTGAGGTCTGGGTCATCTTGCAGCTGATAAATTACTTGTTGCGTATGTTCTATCATGAGAAATCCCCTTGTCTGTGAGTCATGTGTCATAGGGAGTCATCTATCTTGCACCGGGGCCACTAGGGGAACCTTTGTTGCTTCTACCACTCTGATTTCTTCTCTGGCTCAGAGGGCCTCTTGATCCAATTTCTCTATGGTCATCTCTTGTTCATCCAGGCTCATGACCCTGAACCTGGTCATTTTGTATTCGGCCATCCTTGTTACCACCTCGTCCCAATCCTGGGCATTCTCTGTGAAGACTTCATCTTCAAATTTGTCGTGGGTGTACAACCAACAAGATGACACTTGTGAAGCATTTTGAAAGACCAGGCCCTTTGGATCATGCTTGTGGAATCAGCCTGTCTAGAACCTGAACTCGAGCTAGCTCAACCCCTCTTGTTTGGCTTGAGTTGTATCTTTAACCAAGTAGAAACCTACATGGAAACCATAGGGAATGAATGCTCGCTTCTTGTCCTTGACCAGGGTGGAGTTGTAGCCTTGCAAAATTCTTTGATAGCATATTTCACCCACTACAAGTTGGTATGGGACATGCACTGGTAGGAGATGTGGTGCTCCGGTGGCCCCGAACACCCTGATGTATGTGTCGCGCTCGTCCAAGTACCAGTGGCCTAATTTGGAAATCATTTTCTTGGCCGCAATCGATAGTCTTGGGCATTCCTTCTTAAAGAGAATGAAATAAATTTGTGTGATGAATTCATCACAGATGAGGGATTAAGACCTTTTATACCTATTCTCCCATAGCAAGTTGAAATAGACGTGGACCGGGAGCGCTGCGACGTGCCAACTCAGATTCATGCCGGCAAAGATGTTTTTGGCACACATGACATCAAGCAAATATGAATCCATGTAGAAAACTGGTGTCTCTCCTTCCTTCAACGTCTAAGACTGATGTATACATATGCTCATTTTTTTATAAATGATAGCTCCCGAGTATAAACCGCTCCCGGAGATCACCACTATGTAAGCCAAAGGCATCCAAGCCTCTTAAAATATGGAGTAGTCCTTTTCTCCATATAATCAACATATGAGAGCCATCAAATAGATGTATGGCTCCCTTAAGTTGGTCATCTGGTACCAGCCAGTGCTCCAGTTGGTGTATTTCTTGTCTTCCCTCCACCATGCGGCCATCACATGGTTGGTGTCGTGGTGCTCATAGAACTTTACAACAAAATCTGTGTTTAGCTGCTCCTCAAGATCTCTAAGCTTGTAGTACTTCTGAACTTCGACTAGTAAGAACACTCTGACACACCCACCATTGTCATCGTTGATCAAAAATTTATGTGTGTATGTGTGGTTGATGAGCCACTTCAGGAGTTCAATACAGGGAAAAAAAGGGGTTATACTCGCCACCATATGCAAGTATGATCGTCGGATGTTCGGGAACACTTCATCGTCAAGCGCTCTCACATTTGGATCACTTTGTTGGACATATTCCAGGTATTCCTCCCAGTTGATCTTGTTAAAGAGTTATCCCCAATGTGGGAGTGCCATCTTGGACCTCATGTTGGCCTTTGTATCTCCAAAGACCAGAGGCTAGATAAAAACCTTCTTCGTTGTAGTTTTGATGACAGGTTTCGGCCTCAGACTGTATTCTAATTTCCTTGTGGACCCTGGAGAAGAGCCTTCGCCTACTTATGGTTCTTTCAGCTTTGGTGCCCTCGATGATCATCTGTTGGTTGTCTTTCTTGGTGACATTGTTCCTGTAAAGCTTGCTATAACTGGTTATTTTGATACTCACAGTATCTCTACAGCCTTCGAATTACTCGTCTTGCTTCTTCGGATGCTCTGAATATCTTTGCGCGCAGAATGATTTCGTTAACAACAACTTGAGAGAATTTAAACTAGGGAAGAACTTACCGCGTCACATCATCCATTCAATTCGAGAGATGGGTGAAATTTAAACAAACCTGTCGCCGAATCTCTGCAACTTAAATTCATCATGGGTTGATGATGAAGGCGCGGTGGTGATGTGGTATATAGGTGATTTCAAATGGTTGTTTTGATTGGTGCATGAGGTAGGACCTAATGCAGGATTTGGTATTAATTAGCCGCTTAAATGCTCAAAATCCGATCATATCCAACTCTAAAACGTCCCATCGTGTCACTTTCTCAGTGGGTGGATCGAGGATCAGGGATGTGTTATGAACGTTTTCGTTGATGTCCTTCTACAAAATCTCTGACACCAGTCAATCTCCCTATACAATGTTGTTGTGGAAAATTTGACTCGGAGGTGTGACTCGGACCTAGGGAACCTAAAATGACTCGGGGTAAAACTATACCATAGGGTTCTGCAATATGGTAAAGACATGTGGCGTTGAAGACCGGTGAACTAATTCATGTGTATTAATCGGAGTCAGGAATTTCGTCAAGTTATGCGTTCTAAAACAAACCTTACCTTGTCGATGCCGAAAAAGTATCTAGGGTTGGCGATTGGCGATAAAAATATCAAGTGCTCTCTTCAGATTAGCTTCCTCAAAAAAGTCTTGATGCCAAAAACGCATTGGGGATCAGTGATCGGGTGTACTCTCTAGCATGGTCAAAATGTTCGTTGCGATCCTTTTTAGGTTTTTCCTGATTTCGACAAGCACGTCGGGTATCGGCTATCGACGATATCTTTTCCTTCTTTGTTAACGTTTATTCCCCTTGTCTTTCACCGATGCCAAAGGGGAATCGACGATCGACAATATCCTTATGCAAGACTTTGGCGCAAACAAAAACTTCCTTCTGCTGATGCCGATGGAGAGCGACGCTTGGTGACTGAGGTTTCCTGAGTGGTTCTTTTCCTTCTTTGAATTCCTTTCGATGTCAAATCTGAGCGTGTCGGGTGAAATGTTTTGGTTGTTGATTCTTTATTCAGGTGTTAAGGCCTTTTTTTCATGGGGTTTCATAAATTTCAAACAAGCCTGAATAGCTTATGAGAGTCATGATAATAAGAAAAGACAAAACATTTCTCAAAATGAAGTTGAATCAGATAGTGCAAAGATCAAGTGGTACCCAAAAAGTAAAAAATTGACATAGGCTTTTTAGGGTGTGTTGAGTGCTCAACAAATGGCGTCTTACTGGGTGAAATCAGAATCTTTGTTCCTACCTCAGGCTCAGCTGATGCAAAAGTTGGTTAAGAACTCAACTGGTTTTTTATCAGGGCCTCTTTTATCCTAGCATTTGAAAATCCTTGGTTGGTGCATTTGGGCCTACCTGTGGGGTTTTCAACCTTTATTCCTCCTTCGTTTCATGTAACCCTGACTCACTCCCCCTTTGATAAGAGTCTATTAAAGCATTCAATGGAATTAGGCCTTTTAGTTACCCTTATTCACTTGATACGGTGTTGCTCAGCTGCCAGCAAGCTTCCATAGCCTTGGCGGAGTCACCCCGACGTCACAGACCTTGCTCCGCTGCTAGCGAGCATCCATAGCCTCGATGGAGTTATCTGCATGTCCTCTGTTATTGTGTGTTCAATTGATATAGTTGATTTTATTTTAGCAGAATGCCCTGAGTGAGTGGGAGAGGAGGACGCTTGTTATTTGCAAAAATGAGATGGTTAAAGTGAAACTTGCTAGCTCTGTCTCTGAGGTACATGTAGTCCTTTCTATCTTTCCATCTTTCCCTTAAGGTTTTACCAGGCCACCAGGCATACACTTCATCACTTTTCCAAGGTTATTCATCTGCGGAGGTTAGATACAGAACCCCTTTAAAACAACTGCAGGTCCCCTAGTGCTTCTTGTGTTGTATGTGAGCGAAGAGTCATGAACATAGTTCATCATATCGCATGAATTGAGGTCAAACATCGTCTTGCTAAACACAATCTTCAAAAGCGCAGAAGCAATATAACAAGAAACAAAAACAAAATGCATTCTGCAATAGACCTAGCTAAAACAAAACATCATGATTACACAAACACAATTTTATTTTATTTTTTATTTTTTTATTTTTTTTATTTACTTTTTATTTTTTAATTGAAATATTGTTTTAGGGATTGGCCATTCACCAGGAGGGCATCAATATCCCCCCTCAGATTCTGCAGCCGATACATGCGTACCCCAATCTTCTCGTCCGACTGAAAGGTCTGAGCCATAGATTTTGAAACTTAGAATGTTTTCCTTTCGACTCATTTTCTCTATCCCATTTTAGGACTAAGTCTCCCACTTCAAAATTCTTCTCTTTAGCCTTATGCTTATCAAACCACATTTTAACTATCTGTTGATGAGATATGAACTTTGATTTTACTTTCTCCCTTTCTTCTTCCAGCATGGGGAGAGTATCAATTCTTTGTTTTATGATTGATGAGGGTTGTCCTCTAGAATCCTGAGAAAGTTGAAGAGATGGAAGTGTTCGCACCAGAAGTCACCCCTGGATTGCAGGAGAGGTAAGCCTGATACCCATCAGTTTGTATGTCATGAAAAATAAATTTAAAGGCGGTCTAATGGACGTAGACTCAAAATGGTATCATTTTAACTCAAAAAACTAGGTTGGAAAGCACAAGCAGGTGAGGTCTTGATCTATCTTCAGTCAGTAAGTTCGGTATAGTGGTGAGTAGGGGGAAGAAGTTGAGGAGAGTGAAGAGGTCTGCTATGGACATCCGGTCTTCTAGTGGCCTAAGGAGGAAAAGCTTCAAATACAAGATCCTCTTGAATTCGCGACTTCAAAAATTGAAAACGCAATAACATTACTGCAATCAAACATTCATTACAATACAGTCACAACAACCCAACTGGATCATCCATGCCCGAGCTCTCAGTAGTAGAGGGAAAATAGAACACAAGAAACTGATTAAAACTGGTTGCAATGTCACTGTGATCAAACCTACATTAGAAAAACATAACTACCCTCGACTGGATCATCCATGCCCGATCGTTCTAACACAGTTGTTACAGAGAGGCGAAAGGAAACTGACTTACATTTTAAAACAAGAAGTCTCAAATTCATATACATAACCAAAGAACCAGAGTGTTCATTAAAACTTTACAAATCAGGAGCTTAGCTCAACCATCGACCATTACAAAATATGAGAAAGACTCCTACATACTCAGAACTATTTCTCCATCCTCAGCAGAGGCGTGCTCGAGCTTCCATGGTGCTGCATTTCTCAATATGACTGCACCTACAGATCTCCTGCACACAACTTCCTCTGTCAGACGTGATCTAGGCTTTGCCAGTCCCTCTGAGCTCTGCTCTGTCAGACTGGGAAAGCAGTCTCTCTGCGCATGTGATCTCAAACTACCTGAGTTGATTGCATGCCTTCACGGACAGACCGTTTTGACTTCTTCATTCATGGGGGGAGACGACGTTCCAACTACCTCCCCCGCTTCATAATTGCTGCATCAGGATTAGAACGACCCAAGTCAAACTTGACACCTGGAAGACATGGCGGCCCCTCTTTGGTCATTTGTTGCTTTGTCGGACTTCAGCAGAGCGACCCGGTTGGCGGACGTGGACGGAGCTGACAAGGTTGAGGTGATGGGCACGACCAACAAGCTATTGGTTATGCATGGGTGCTTAGGTGTAAAGGTGAAGAGGCGATGTGGCACAAGAAGGTGACGTGGGGGCAGAAGGGGAGATCTAGTGGCTGAACGAGGTGGGGACGACCAACTAAGGTGGAGTTGACAGGGAGTACGAG
>JASDQU010102323.1:51399-90575 GCA_032191745.1 Picea mariana | reverse complement strand
GGGGGGGGGTCTGAGTTCACAAGGAGGTGCCACGAAAGTGAGGGGCCCACATTCAAAAACCACCAACTCGGACCCGCCCCCTTGTTAAACATAGAATGACGAGGGGGGTCTGATATGGGCCCGACACCGTAGATCTAAGCGTGCAGATCTCAGCTACCTAGATCCATGCACTACTTAGCGTGACGCGCCTACGCACACAAAACTTAGGATAAGTGGGGTTTTAGCCCATTTCTTCGCACTTGCCACCCAAGGGCCAAATCCAGTGGGGAAAAAAACCCATACTATAATACATGATAACAGGAAGATATAGCTCATTTAGGAGAATGGATTCTTGTATGTATACCAGAAAGTATGGGGAATTCCCTATAGCTTCCTTGGGTGTAACTCTATCATCCCATAAAGCATTATGAAGTGAATTGTTCCAATTCCTATGGTTGTCTACAACTATTTTCTTTAATATTCTCACTAGGTTCTTATTAGTTGATTCTGCCACTTTGTTCCCCTATGGATAGTAGTTTGCAGAGTATTTGATTATGATTCTTTTGTCTAAAGCAAACTCTGTTAATAAGGTAGAAGAAAATTAAGTTGCATTATCAAAAACAAGGACGAAAGGAACACCGAACCTTGTGATCAGTTGTTGTTCTATGAATTGGATCACCATATTTTCGTTTACATGGGTCAGAGGGATGACCTCTGCCCATTTCGTGAAATAATCTGTGGCAGTTAGTATATATCTATGTTGTTTTGAAGAACTTGGTGTAATTTATCTTATAATATATAATCCCCATTGCTCGAATGGCCTGGAAACGACCAGCGGTTGGAGTGGGACAACTGCTCTCTTCTCCCTCCCCGCGCATATTTGACAAGTTTTACAGTTTCTAGCGTATGTGTGAGCGTCCTTGAACAGGGTAGGCCAATAATAGCCAACTCTCAGTATTTTATGTGCAGTGGTGTTTCCTGTGAAATGTCCACCTGCAGGACCATCATGGAGCTCCTTAAGAACCTTTTCTGCATCTTCTCATTCGAGACATCCTGAAAGTACCCCATCATAATTAACATAGAAGAGCACCGAATTTACGAGGTGATATTGTGTGGATTTTAACTTGAGGGATCTCCTTTCCCTAGGGTTTAGGTTTTCTAGGCAAGTCCCATGATGCAGGAGATAATTCAGTTTCTCGTACCAAGACTCTCGCCTTAGGGAGACATGTGAAGCTTCACCACACCATAATGCCAATTCATTCTCCCATCCGGGGTCTTCATTTACTTGGTTCTAGGCTTCAACTATCAGTTTGCATAACCCTTATCACTTAACCAATTTAGCAGGTTTTATATCTAGATCAAATTCTTGGACTATTGTCATCCGGTTTCCTCTTCTTTCCCCCATCTCTTGTTGAGTGAATATGGATCGGACTACAGGGTGAGGCACGATGACTTTGGTATGGTTATTAAGGATATAAGTCCTGAAATGTTTCACTGCTTTGTATACAACATAAGCCTGCTTGTCTATAGCAGGGTAATTCAGTTTGGCCCCTTGGATATTAGTGCTCATGAATGATACCAAGGCCTTGTTGGTATCATCATCCTTATGAGTCAATACTCCAGCTAACGATTGGCCAGAGGCGAAAGTATAAAGGAAGAAATATTTGCTAAAGTCGGGACTTTGCAACATTGGGGCTTGGGATATTGCAATCTTAATATCCATGAAATAACATTTTCATTCATCATCCCATTTGAATTCAACGTCTTTACGGATCATCTTTTGTAAGGGTTTGATCGTTTCAACGAAATCGAGGGTGAATTTCCTCACAAAATTGATTTTCCCAAAGAATGATTGCATATCCTTTTTGTTGTGGGGTAATGGAAACTGAGATATAGCCCTAATCCGTTCCGGGTCTATGTGAATGTCTGCTTGAGATATAATTTGGCCTAACAACTTACCTTCCACGACACCAAAAATAGTTTTCTTAGGGTTTAAGGATATACCTTATTTCCTACACCTTTCGAAAAATCTGGGTGAAATGTTGGATGTGATCTTCTTTGTTCTTTGAATACATAGTCACGTCATCCAAATAGACTACTACACATTTGTTGATTAGTCCTCAAAAATCTACGTCAATGGCCCTCTGGAAGGTTTCCCCTGCATTGATTAACCCAAAGGGCATACGTTTATAAGTGAAGGTTCCCCACTTGGTTCGGAAGGTAGTTTTCAAGCGGTCTTCTTCTGAAACTAGAACCTGGTTGTAACCTGAGAAACCATCCAGTAGGGAGAAAATATCAGAGCCAGACATAGTCTGCAATAGTTGCTCCATTGGTGGGACTGGGTAGGTGCCCTTTTTTGAAGCTCTATTGAGGTTTCTGAAATCTACGCATAGGCGGATCTCCCGAGACTTTTTCCTTACAGGAACTAAATTTGCTACCCATGCAGAGTGTTTAACTTGGAAAATTATCTTGGCATATAGTAGTTTTTTTAACTCCTGACACATGAGCGGATGCAGGGATAGGTAGTATTTTCGGAGCTTCTATTGGAAGGGTTTTATTTTAGGCTTTAACGGGATAGTGTGTTGAATGATACGAGTATGATAAGTTTTCAGATATCGGTAGAACCATGCAAAAAATTCTTGATACTGTCTGAAAAGTTTGAGATAGGCCTTCCTTTCCTCTTTAAATATTGTCTTGTCAAGATTTATATTTTTGGGGTTTTCCGGGGTTCCTAAATTTATAGTTTTGTGCATGGGACAAGAAATCCTCGTCTTCACGTTCTTTGATTCTTTAAATATTTCCCTTAGGTCAAAAAGGTTTTCTAAATTGGCTATTCCCTTCGGTATAGTGTGAGACCTTGGTTTGTCAGTCGATTGATCTATCTGAGGATCGATTTTTGCTAATTGCTCCTGGAATACTTCATCGTCAATAGCCAAGTCGTTAAAATTATCCTGATTGGTCAAAAAGTTTATGATTTGTTCATCTCCTTCAAATACCTTCCAATTAGAAATATTATTGGGCACCGACGGTTTGTAGAGTAGTTCCAGTGAACTAGGAGGCTTCATAATATTCTAGAGGTGATAGCCTTGAGGCAGTGGTGGCCAAAGAATCAACAAGAATGTTCTTTATTATGGGGCTTGTTGTAATGTTGAAGGCTTCAAAATGCTCTATTAGCATGTGCACTTCTTGTTGGTAATTCCTCAGGTGTGGAGAGTTGCAATGTATAGTGCTCCTTACTTGTCTAATGATGATTTCAAAATCCCCGAAAACCTTCAATTATTTAACGTTTAAGTCCATGGATTTCTTTATCCCTTGTACTAGAGCTTCATACTCAACGGTGTTGTGTGTGCATTCAAATTCTATTCTACAGAGCAGGAAATGTTGTTTACCCATTGGATCAATGAGGATGCACCTTACCCCTGACCCTTCTTGCGATTTAGAACCATCAAAGTATAAGGTTCAAACTTGTGGGATTTTCCTATCATCTTGCTCTTTCTTGTCACTTTCCTCCTCTCCTCTTGTTTGTTCTGTGATTTCTAACACATGTTCTTGACAGAAGAGGGTTTCCTCTGCCGTCGTCGATAATTTCTCTTGAAAAATATTTTCAAAGTTTTGAGTAAGAGGGACATCAAATGAGAGGGGGGAGAAATTCCAGAAATTGGAGTCACGGGAATAATTGTCTAGCACAGGGAAATATGTTGATGAGGGTTCATTGAGGGTTTCTAAGTCAGTGACAATATGTTTTAGATGTATTTCCCTATCAATCCTGATCATATTCATTTGTCTCTTTAATGGCATCCAAAGGTGAGCCCAGCCTATACTAAAGTATTTGTTTAACTTCTCAGACCAATCTTGACTTAATAACAATCCATAAGTTTCTGGGATATCTACTACAATGATGTCAATTACTTGCATAAATTTAGGGTGTGTCTCTATATTAATCATTACATCTTTGAGTTCTCCCATGACCTTCACCTGGGTTCTGTCTAGCTGTAACAAATGTTTATCGCTTTTAAGAGGGACTGCGTTTAATTTTTTGCATATAGATAAAGGCATAACATTGGAGGATGCTCCTGAGTCAACCAAACAATTATGGAGGTTTATGTTGAAGACTTCAAACATCAAAAGGAACAGTGGGACAAAAGGTTTTCCCTTCTTATCCTTAGAACAAGTGTTCACAATTGGTTTATCTCTTAGATCTGTGGGAGTTAGATTTCCTCCTTGGTCAGTGCTTATTGCAGGATTTTCTACTGATTTCAATGCTTGTAACATAAAGTCCTTCTGCTGAGGGATCCTACATATATCCATGACCGATATATTTGCTTTCAACTTTTTCAAGTCTTCTATTATGTTGTAGTCTAGCTTGGGCAATTCTCGTGTATGGATGTTTATAGGGTTTCTTTGGGGAGAAAAAGGTGCTTTCGGGTGATCGAGAGCTGGTTTTCCTCCCGAAGTTTGGGTCGTAGTAAGGTCGTTTGAGACAGGTTGACCCCTACTTCATGTTTGCATATCCAAGACTTCAACGAGTGGTTCTTGAACCTCAAATAGGTCATCAGAAGGCATAGGTAGGTCAGGGTCCCATATCAACATGGTTGTTTCTTCTGGTGGATCAACTTCTTCCTGATCGACAATATTCATGGTTGAGCCACTGGGTTGTTCTGTTAGGGAAACTTCGTCTAGAAACCCATTGGCCATCAAATTCATGGCATGTACCCATTGAGGGCAGTCTCTTTCAGAGTGTTTCTCTTTATGGTAGGTAAGGAAAGAGTCGGATGATACATTTCCCAGATCAATGTTTAAGTTGGTTGGGGAAGGTTCAATTGATTTGGAAGGCATATTTCTTTTAAAGAAGGGTTTATAGGGCCTCTGGACTTGATTTCCCTCCCCTGCACTTCTCTTCATGTCTATGATTTCCTTTGACAACTTCTTGACCATGCGTTGTAGGTATTCTATGTCTCCACTTCCCTTTTCTGGGCCTTGTTCTGTTTGTTTCCCCAAGGGTCTAGTCAAAAGGAGTCCTCTCCTAGGAGGAGGCTAAACTTATTTTTTAACTAATGAGACCTGACCTTCTTTGCATCCTTTCGTTTGAAACTCTATCGTTTTGGCTTCTTCAAAATTCTCAGATAAGGTTGGTTTGGCAGGCCTTTTCACAAACATGGAAATAGAAGCTGGGAGAGAATTGGTGTATACTTCGATTTGCAACTACTGAGTAGGTTTAGCTTCGAGTTGGAATTTGTTTAAGATAGTGGTAAATATTTGATTGAATTCTTTAACCTTCTCCTTTGAACTCATGGTGGCGGTGAAAAACTCACCCATCAAGGCTTCTGTAGTGGTTTCTTCTGCAAATTTATCCAAAAAATCCTTTTGAAACTTCGTCCAACTAGTTATGGATCCTACAAGAAAGTTAAAATACCATGTGGAGGCTGAGTTCTCAAAAGTGTATGGGAATATCCTGCATACYACATCTTCATGTTGGACATTCATTAGTCTGATAGCTAGTATTAATTTTTTGATATGGTCTTCAGGCAATCCTGAGGTTTCAGGGTCAAATTTAGGGAGTAACTTCTCTGGATGTCAAGGAAGGTTATGTACTCGTCCAGGGATGGCCAAATCATCTCTGGACAACCAAGGTTGATTATTCTGAGGTGGGTTTCCCCTTTCTTCATTATGGTCATTGTTATCTTCCATGTCTTCAGATCCCAAAACTGAGCATTCTGAGTTAAACCCTTCTTCTTCCGAAAAATCGTCAGGCTCAGAGAAGTTGTCGGTTGGTGTTTCCGATATTAGATTAAGACGATGTTCGATATCGGTGAGGGAAAAATCTATCTGGTCTTCTACTGTGTGCACAAAAACCTGGTCGGGGACTCGACCACTGGTATGCTTATTTGTTTTCTTCGAGGAAGTAACGGAGCTAAGGGAAATGCACTGATCTGTAGGGCATAAGCTCTTATGATTCTTCTAAATCAGTTCAATTCCTCGTGAGGAAGAGCGTAAGGTATATCAGGGACCATATGTTCTTCCTTGTGCTGGGGTGAGTTACTCATTTCAAGAGTACTCAATGTGTGTGGGTTGTCTTGGGAATGACTAGCCATGCATGTGGGTTGTTTTGAATCTACAGGCCGTGTGAAAGATTTTGTAAAAAATATTTTCATCCATTCATTCTTCAGGCCCTCCTTCTAGCGCCAATTTTGTTGAGGGGTCCTAAATCCCTTAAACTCAATAGTAGGAACCAAACCTGCCACCGAGGCCCAATTAGACTCTGTAGCATTTAATAGTGGAATGGTTCTCCAGATCTCGTGATCCGGCCAATTAATCGATGGGATTTACGTTTTCTAGTGAAAGCTCCTCCTTCAGTTCAGACGTTCTCTTTTGTATTTTCTCTTATAGGTGGGACCGATACAAGATGAAAGCCAATATAAACCAACTAGGTAACAAAAGTGGGAAAACTCAACTATTGGAGAAGGCTGAGCTTGGGATAATCCTTTCACTCTAGCATGCAGACAATGATTCTCCACCACAAGCCTAGTACTAATACATTAACCTGCTGGTGTTCCTATTATTGACTGAGATACAATTTATCAGAAGAAAACATGCATGCGATAAACGATAGCAAGAAAAATAGTTTTCTTAACTCTAATCATCAATCACATAATAACACAACGATTTACTTTTCATCATTAAAGACAAGAAATGTAAAAAAAATTGAATCATATAACTTATCAACATATTTAGAAGCTCTTACTCGTTACAACATCCATTCATGAAATGAAATAAGAAATAATTCTTCTTCACATCCAATCATACACACTTTTGATAAAAACACAAACTTGTCTCTGGTCCTAAACAAGACTTCTCCTTTAAGGCAGCTCCGAAATAGTTCTTTACAAATCCAAAAAATGAGGGTCTTTTGCAACAACCATCGACCCTTTGCTAACAGGTCGATCCTCCTATTTATAACATACTATTAACTAAAAATAACTATTAAAGTGTAGCTAAGTAAAACAAACTCGACACATGGCGCTTTCTTCTATCGGTCTTCAAAGAGTCATCAAATGATCTCACTTGAGTGGATGACTCTTCTCATACTCCGACCATTTGACGAAGAGATCCTTGCACGTGTTAGCATACAAGAATCTATGTTGTTCCATTGGGGACGAAAGGATATCTCTAATCTCTATTGCCCATGCCCGATACTTGACTATTCTGGCACTTAAATGCTGCAACATGGCTCGAGCTTTGATCGGGTGCTCCATGAACTGTTGCACCTGTGCTGGTGCCATGTCTGCCACCTTTGTTATTTCTGCAGCCCATGATGAATCTTGTTCGACATGTGATTTGACCATGTCGCGCAAGTCGACAAAGTCATTGGGTGTGCCGAATTTGGGGAGGTCGATGTCTCTCATTGCCTGATTGATCTTGGTCCAACTCTTCTCGCACTCATCCATTTCTCTTGGATTTCCCAATGAGGTTCTTGAGCCATTTTTACCCAATATTCGATCAATTTCCTTATGCGGTCGATGATGCTTTCCCTTAACACTAGGATGTCATGCTCTTCAGCGTCTCGGCCCTGTTGCACCGCACTGATATAGTCGATCCTTTCCACGGCTTGGTGTGCTTTCTCATACCACCTCTCCATATCCATGCTCATCGTTAGTACCATGAGGGTGTCTGCTTGAAGCTCGACTATCCTTGTAGTAAGTAGGTTCCATTCATCTATAAATTTGTTGTAGGCCTTCTGGAATTCTCTCCTTAGGAACACCACGGCCTGTGTGGTTTCCTAGTAATATTTCGCCAAGTGGCGCAAATGTTCCAATTCCTTCAGAGCAGCAGCCAATTCCTCTTCATCCCTTTTCGCTCCATCTAAGGTGGCGTCTATGATTGCCATCCCTACCCCGATAAGTTCAGATGTCTTGGCATGCTCTGTGTTGATTAGTTTTTCCTCAGTGGTGATGAGGATGGAGCGATCTAGAGTAATCCTCCTCTTCTTGGTGATTCTCTGCATGATAGCTTTCCTTTTTCGGTCATAGGCAATGGCATGTATGTCAACGACTTGATCCACGAGTTCAGGGATTTTCTAATATCCCCAGGTGAGCATATTTCCCAGGCTCCCAATGATGTATATTTGTTCAAGACTGGGTTCTTGAACCTTCTCCATGTGTCCCGAAGGTTCGACCTCTATTTATTTCTCATAATCGACTGTTGAGATGTCGATTTCCTGTTGAGGTGCTTCTTCTTTTTGTTCGCCCGACCCTGGCTCATTTTTCAGACTGTCCTTTTTAGTTTTTGGTACCTCGAGTAGCTCAGTGTCTAAGACACTTTCGACATCCTGTTCATTCTATGAAGGGATCCGAATTTGAGCGTCGAGAACTGGGGAAGATGCCTTCTCTGGCTCCTTTTCCTCTGCGATGTGTATAGGAGTCACCAGGGATACCTTTGTACTTTCTTCATCATCATAGATGTTTATCAATTCGCGGAGGGGGTTTGGTGCACTTGTTCTCTCTGATGTTCCTACTATATCCGACTAATTTGAAACATCCCCCGGTGATCCGACTTGTGGCGTTGTAATTTAAAGTTTATTTAACCCGGTGATTTCATCAATTTCTATTAGCTTAGGGCTGCTTGGACCTACCCGGATTTCATATGCATTCTTGGTAGGGACCCCTATCATTCCTCTAAGGTCTGGGTCATCTTACAGTTGATCAATTATTCGTTGCGTCTATTCTATAATGAGAAATCCTCTTGTCCAAGCATCCTGTGTCATAGGGAATCCTCTATCCTGCATCGGGGCCACTAGGAGAACCTTTGTTTCTTCTGCCACTCTGATTTCTTCTCTATCTCTAAGGGCCTCTTGAGCTAATTGCTCTATGGTCGTCTCTTGTTCATCCAGGCCCATGGCCCTGAACCTGGTCATTTTAGGGTTGACCATCCTTTCTACCACCTCATCCAAATCCTGGGCATTCTTCATGAAGACTTCATCTTCAAATTTGTCGTGGGTGTACAGTCAGTAGGACAACACTTGTGAAGTGTGTTGCAAGACCAAACCCTTTGGATCATGCTTGTGAAATCGGTCTGTCTAGAACCTGAACTCGAGCTGGCTCAACCCCTCATGTTTGGCTTGAGTTGTTTCTTTAACCAAGTAGAAGCCTACATGCAAACCATAGGGAATGAACATTCGCTTCTCATCGTTGACCAGGGTGGCATTGTAGCCTTGCAAAATGGTTTGATATCATATTTCACCCACTAAAAGTCGGTCTAGGACATATGTTGGTAGGATATGTGGTGCTCCAGTGGCCCCTAACACCTTGATGTATGTGTTGCACTCGTCCAAGTACCAGTGGCATACTTTGGAAATCATTTTCTTGGTTGCAACCGATAGTCTCAGGCATTCCTTCTTAAAGAGAAAAAAATAAATTCGTGCGATGAATCCATCACAGATGAGGGAGTAAGACCTTTTATACATGTTCTCCCATAGCATGCTAAAATATACGTGGACTGGGAGCTCTGCGACATGCCAGCTCAAATTCATGCCGACAAAGATGTTTCTGGCACACATGACATCGAGCAAATATGAAGCCATGTAGAAAAATGGTGTCTCTCCTTCCTTCGGTGTCTTAGCCTTCTATATATAGATGCTCAATTTTTTAGAAATGATCGCTCCCCAGTTGAAACCGCTCCCAGAGATTGCCACTGTGTAAGCCAAAGGCACCCAAGCCTCTGAAAATCTGGAGTAGTCATTCTCTCCATATAATCAGCAAATGAGAGCCATCAAATAGATGTATGGCTCCCTTAAGTTGGTCGTATGGTACCATCCAGTGCTCCGATTGGTGTATTTCTTGTCTTCCCTCCACCATGAGGCCAACACCCGGCTGGTGTCATGGCGCTCATAGAAATTCACGACAAAATCTGTGTTTAGCTACTCCACTAGATCTCTAAGCTTGTAGTACTTCTGAACTTCCACCGGTAAGAACACTCTGACACACCCACCATTTTCATCACTGATCAAACATTTATGTGTGTCTGTGTGGTCGATGAGCCACTTCATGAGTTCAATACAAGGAAAAAAAGGGGTTTTTCTCGCCACATATGCAGGTACGACCGTCGGATGTTTGGGAACACTTCATCGTCGAGCATTCTCACATCTGGATCACTGTGTCGGACATATTCTGGGTATTCCTCTCGGCTGATCTTGTTAAAGAGTTCTCCCCAATGTGGGAGTGCCATCTTGGACCCCGTGCTAGCCTCTGTATCTCCAAAGACCAAAGGCTGGATAAAAACCTTCTTCGTTGTTGTTTTGATGACAGGTTCCAGCCTCGGAGTGTATTCTAATTGCCTTGCAACCCTTAGAGAAGAGCCTTCGCCTACCTCTGGTTCTTTCAACTTCGGTGCCCTCGGCGATCGTCTGGTGGTTGGCTTTCTTGGTGGCATTGTTCCTGTAAAGCTTGCTAAAACTGGTTATTTTGATACTCACGGGATCTCTGCAGCCTTCGAATTACTCGTCTTGCTTCTTCAGATGATCTGAAACTCTTTGCGAGCATAATGATTTCGGTTACAACGGCTCAAGAGAATTTAAACTAGGGAAGAACTTACCGCGTCACATCAGCCATTAAATTCAAGAGATGGGTGAAATTTAAACAAATCTGTCGCCGAATATCTGCAACTTAAATTCATCGTGGTTTGATAGCGGAGGCACAGGGGTGATGTGATCTATCGGTGATTTAAAACGACTGTTTTGATTGGCGCACGAGGTAGCAACTAATGCATGTTTTGGTATTAATTAGCCCCTTAAATGCTCAAAATCTGATCGTATCCAGCGCTAAAACGTCCCATCTTGTCGCTCTCTCAGTGGGTGGATCGGGGATGTGCTATGAACGTTTTTCATTGATGTCCCTCTGCAAAAGCTCCGACGTCGATCAATCTCTCCGTACAATGTTGTCGTGGCAAAGTTGATTCGGAGGTGTGACTCGGACCTAGGGAACCCAAAATGGCTCAGGGTAAAACTAGACCGTAGGGTTCTGCAATCTGGTAAAGACACGTGGCGTTGAAGACTGGTGACCTGAGTCGTGTGTATTAATCGGAGTCGGGACTTTCCTCAAGTTATTCGTTCTAAAACAAACCTTAGCTTGCCGATGCCGAAAAAGTATCTAGGGTCGGTGATCGACGATAAACCTATCAAGTGCTATCTTCAGATTAGCTTCCTCGAAAGAGTCTCGATGCCAAAAACACATCGGGGATCGACGATCGAGTGTACTCTTTAGTGTGGTCAGAATGTTCATTGCGATCCTTTTTAGGTTTTCCCCAATTCCAACAAGCGTGTTGGCTATCGACTATCAACGATATCTTTTCCTTCTTTGTTAACATCTATTCCCCTCGTCTTTCACTGATGTCGAAGGGGAATCGATGATCGACAATATCCTTATGCAAGACATTGGCGCAAATAAAAACTTCCTTCTGCCGATGCCGATGGAGATCGACGCTCAGTGACCGAGGTTTCTCGAGTGGTTCTTTTCCTTCTTTGAATTCCTTTCGATGTCGAATCTGAGCGTGTCGGGTGAAATGTTTTGACTGTTGATTCTTTATTCAGGTGTTAAGGCCTTTTAAATTATGGGGTTTCATAAGTTTCAAACAAGCCTGAATAGTTGATGAGAGTCATGATAATAAGCAAAGACAAAACATTTCTCAAAATGAAGTCAAATCAAACAGTGTAAAGATCAATTGGTACCCAAAAACTAAAAAATTGACATAGGCTTTTTAGGGTGTGTTGGGTGATCAACACAGTCTTGGCTTGCTAGAGTGGAAATCATTCCAAGTTTTAAAAATTCCAATAGCTTTGTAAGATGCAATACTTGTGGAAGGGGTTCCATTTTCAAAAATTGCTTTATTTTTGTCCAGCCAAATAGACTAGCAGACTAGGGATGGAAGATGCATAAGATCATGTTCCCTTTGGGACCAAGAGTCAAAATAGTCTGAGAATGTAGGCCCATCCCATTTGGTTTTGAGATTTAGGACCAAAGCAATTTTATCCCAGAATTGTCTAGAGAAAAGGCACTTGATAAAAATGTGATCCGTAGTTTTTGAATCATTGTGGCACAGGTGGAAAAAAATTGGCCCAGTCCAACCCTTTCTTTGAAGGATGTCCCAAGTGTTTAATTTGTAAGCGATCAACAACCAGGTGAAGTATTTTATCTTGGGTGGAAGATGCCAGGTCCATAATTGTTTTCTCCATCCTCTGATATTTGTGTTCCAGAGCAAATTAGTGATGGCCACATAAACATTATGTATTGTGAGTTTGCCAGAATGGTCACCCCCCGACCACTGAAGCAGATATTTTGAGTCAGTTAAATGTATACCCGAGTGTGTGAGGACCGAGCAAAAAGTATTCCAGTAGGGAGCTAGTTCTACCTTGAGTTCAAGTGAATCGTTGGTGATCCATCTGTTAGGGAAAAACATTGATCTGGAGATGTCTCTGGCTTGGTAGAGGTACCATATATTTTTTGAATGGAGATGAGCTAACAACTGCGGAGTTAGGATGGATGCGGCGTCCATGCCAAGGATGCGATCACGACCAAGTGTTATGGATTGACCTGAACCTGGATGCCAACAGAGCTAGCAGGTTATCAGATGTTTTGTTTTTGTAATATTTCTCCAGATATAAGATATCGATCTGGTGGTAGCAGTCTCCGATAACAACCAACTGATAATTGTGTGATGGTAGAGGTATTTATCCATGATTAAGGAGTTCCATATGCCATGCATATTCAACATGAACCAGAGGGAATTGGATGCAAGTGCTTGACTGAAATGGTAAGGATTCTGAAGCCCCCAACCTCTCTTTTTTTTTGGTTTTGCCAGTGCTTGCCAATTGCAAAAATGTTGTCGGGAGTGAACATTGAAGCCCGACCAGAGGAAGTTAAAAATTGATTTGCGGAGTTTTGTGAGGACCATAGCAGGAATGGCTGCTAGGGCCATCTAATACACTGACTGTCCTTCAAGGACCGCTTTGATAAGAGTAAATCAACCTCTGAGAGAGAGCCACCTCGTACACCAGTGGCCAATGCTTTTTTCGACTTTGGCAAGTAGCCAGTTTTAGTCCGCCGGCTTGTAGGAGTCTGTTTTTAAATGATAGCCCAGGTATTTGAGACCGGAGGAAAGATGAGAAAAAGTGTAAGGGAAGATACCTTTTATCTGGTCCAAAGTATGTTGTTGCAAATTTGTGAAGTGGAAGATTGATTTCTCCCAATTGATCGACAAGCCCGTGGCGCTGCAGAAGTTGTTTAAGATCTCTTTTATCTCTTTCCATTCTTGTATAGAATCATTTGTCATGATGAGGACATCATCAACAAAAAGAAGATGTAATACCTTGAGGGTCATGGACACCTTTATTCCAGAGATATTGCCTTCTGCTTAGCCTGATTTGAGAAGCAGACTCAAGGCTTCCATAGCCAAAATGAAGAGTAGAGGAGAGAGGGGACAGCCCTGCCTCAGACCTCTGCCAATGCGAAAGAAAGAGGGGGATTCTCCATTAACCAAGATGGCAAGGTTTGCACTAACTACATAGCTCATGATCCACTTGATCATTGAGTGGCTAAAACATGTCTGAGTTAGAATCAATCTAAGAAAGTCTCAGTCGATGCAATCGAAGGCCTTCTTGAGATCCAATCTGAGAATAAGCAACTTTGAATTCTTATATTTGATACTGTGTAAGCACTCATGGGCAGTGCCAATAGCGTCTAAAATATGGCGTCCTTTTAAAAACCCCAACTTTTCTTTCGAAAGGATTTGAGAGAGGATGGGCTTAATCTTGGTGGCAATAATTTTAGAAATGAGTTTATAACAAAGATTGCAGAGTGCGATAGGCCTATAAACGCCAAAGGTAGAGGTGGTGGAAGCTTTAGGAATAAGAGTAAGGACTGTCGAGTTAATAGCTCCAGTCACCTTCCCACTAAGTCTAGTGTCCTCCACTAGCTCCAGAAGATCTGGGCCAACTAGAACATGTTCTTAATATTGATATAAACTTAATTCCAACTCCTCTCAATTAAACCAAAAGGAAATGGAAATAGGCCAAAAGAAAATGGAAGTAGGTCAAGGAAAGTTGCTTACCACATTTAATAATCAATAGAAGCGGAAGAAACATTACTAAGGATCCTACAATCCACTAGTTGTTTATATTTTCCAGAGATTCTTCTCTCATTGATTAGAGTAGGAAGTGTATTCCACACTTATGCTTCCATTAATTTCATATCAAACCCTCATCACCTCAGATCCTAAGTGTTAGGGACAATGTTTTTTTTTTTTTTTCCTAATTAATGTTGATTTGAGTGGGAGCTTGCCCATAAGAAAATTTTAGAGAGTGTTACTCAGAGACCCTTACCTTTATACCCTTCACCTAACCTAAGATTCATTATAGCTTGCTTGAAAAACTCATTTCCTTTATATTTGAATCCTTTGAAAACATACATTATTTATTAAAGGAGTAATATAACAAGCGCTCAAACAACTTTTCTTTTATGTTAGCGTTTCGATTTAAATGAATAACAAAAATAATGAGAATGGACACTTTACTATAATCAGGTTTTAAAACTTTATCGTGGATTTTACTTCTCTCTAAAATGACCTAAATATGTAAAAAAAACCAAAAGAAGTAAATCTATAAAAGCTTTCCTTGCAATGTTTGTTGAACACCAATAAAAATGAAGTTTTTAATACCCCTTATCAATTTGGGTTGAAGATAACATGTTTAAAATACATGAAACTGTCATTATACATGGTTACATTTTAAACCGTATGAAGCCATATAACTATTTTATACATGTTGAAAGTTGTCAACATATTTACTTAAATATCACACACCTTTCTATTATGTGAGAGTTCATATTACACCTTAATATTTAATATTGTAATGAACTTATTTTTTTTATATGAATTTGTAATGCACTTAACCTTTCTATTATGTGGGAGTTCATATTACACCTTAATATTTAATATTGTAATGAACTTATTTTTTTTTATATGAATTTGTAATGGACTTAATGGATTAACTTAAGATTTAAGATTGTGGTATTGATTACTATACATCATGTATTAATGTATAATTTTTTAAAACTATTTTATAATAAAAATGTACCTGTGGATATTGTAAGCTCTACGCATGAAACTACTTACAGACATTGTTTTAATATAAAAAAAATAGTGGCGATTTTGCATCTTTGAAGCTATTGTTTTATCTGTATTTTGAAGCTATTGTTTTAGGGCCTAGTGTTTTATCTGTATTTTTTCCCATGCTTCTTAAAATATTTAATATTATCCAATCCTGAAGACTATATAATGGTCATGAGGACATAGAGGTCATAGGTTAGAGTCGCGTCTAGGTAATGAGCTTTGTAGATTTGTGGTTTCTCTTCGGCGGCTATAAAATACGAATTAATATTAATATTTTTGTCGGCCTAATACGAATTAATATTTTTTTATAAACCATCCGACCTTTATTCACCGAGGTTTATAATTATTTAGATGTTACTCTATGGATTTTCATTTTGAACTTGATGCCTATACACCCGCAAATGTTAATGCCAATATTGGTTTAGCGTTGGGCAATAATACAATATTGTTTACATGCCGAAACAAGTATGGTACTATGGTTCAAAGTGGTAGTGGATGGTCTAGGTAAGAAAGTCTTTTTTAATAGTTATTTTATTAATAACCTAACATGGTTTTGGATTTTTTTTATTTTGCACTACGAATTGCATTACTATTTTTATTTTTTTTTGAGTTTGGAAATTATTAGATCCAGTTTCAAAAATCACACATTGGAGTTTCAAATCCTTGCCAAACATTTTAAATTTTCTCAAAAAATTTCTTTGGATTAGTTACAAAAGTTTATTCATCGAGTTTTGAAAAATGTCCAAAGGCCTTTCTGATTGGGTGAGTAAGGTTGAGTTTGTTGATGTTTGGACAACATCGGGAAGACATTCTTCTAGATTAATAATTAATAATATAATTATTAATTATTAAATAATATATAATAAGTAATGATAATAATAATAATAAATAATTATTAATTGTCCAAGGGACGCATCCTTTCATGGATGGTCACCATATGTTCTCTTTATATGACACATTTATCATTGTAATAATGAATCGATCTCACATATATCTCATATAAAAATTTAACATGGTATCAGAGCATGGGTTTGGGCCTCACTCCCTCACAGGAGGGTCCATGACCCTGATAGAGGAGTCGCTTATGTGATGGAGTTGTGTGATTCAGTATAAATCTGTGAGATCGAGCTCCAAAAGCTACGAAGGTAAGGATGTGAGGTGAAGCTGAAGCTGCTAGAGAAAGGGCTCACGACCAAGATGTTGGCGCTCAAGCTAAGCTTGGAATGTTGGGTTTGAGTCCTCCTGAGGTGTATACCACAAAATCAATTTGGTAAAGAGAGTGTTGTTGTCGTTGTAGCTTGTGTTGAAATTTCCAGAGTGAAGGAGCCACCATTTGGTTTGAAAAGGAACATGTGTTCCATGTTTTGGCGTAAGTTGGAGTTGAAGGAGTTCAAATCACAGCGGGTCGAGTTCTAATTGGACTAGGATCTTGCAAAGAGGTCGATATGTGCAAGTGATATCCTACAGTGAGCGAAGAATACCAGATATTTGTGGAGAAATGCATGAGGAAGACTCGCTGGAGGGAAAACTCCAGAGAAAAAGCGATTAGTGGTGGCTTCCATCGATGGAATGAACGACGGAAGGTGCATCATAGTTAAACAGTTCACGTCCGAAGTAAATAATAGTGTATCTCGCCTTCTTAGTGACTTCCCTTGGCTGGAATAGTGGAAACCATGGCTAGAAGACTGGAAACTGGAGGGAGAATATTTTTGTAGAATGCAATTGTTGCTACAACCCTTGCGTTGTCTGTCTAGTGTTAAGATCTGCTGCGTGACATGGAGATCGAGTATATGGAGGTCTCCAGTTGAAAGGGTTGTCGAGGAGCATGAAGGGTATTTTCCCTTGGTCACGTCGAAGTTAATAGCATAAAGATGACAAACTCCCATTTTCTAATGAGTGTATCGTTACCACGATTGCTTGCAACTATTGCACTTGTATTTGCCATATAGGGGATCTATTTATGGATGTCAGTTATTGATGATATCGTATGGGTTTTGCCGCTAATTTGTGCCATGACGAGGATACTGATTTATGATTTATGTGCATTGAAACATATCTACATGGTGGAGGTGTCTTGTTACATGCCGCCTCAGGATTGGAGGGTGTTGTTTCACAAATTCATGGAACATGCCATGATTTCACAAAAATTCACGACAAAAAGCATGAAGTTTGATAAAAGGTTTTTGGAAAAAACTGTCGTGAGCAAATATGTTGTTGTCCCTGCTATGCTACTTGTCGCCAAGGTTAATGCACAATGATTCTCGTCATGAAGCAAAGATTGTCATGTTTGGTTGTGTTCATGATCTACTAGAGAAAATGGGTGTTAATGCTCATGTTGTTGGTGTTCTAGATCAACATGAGTATTTGGTGAGGAGTGATCGTGATGGACATGAGAAGCAGTGACAAAACCCCCTGTAGTCGATATCACATGAAGCTTGTGTCAATGTGTTGATGTGGTGGTTACCATGTAGTTGTGTGCTACTACGGTGGTTGTGTACAATTGGCAGTGACTATGTGTCACTGGACGGTAGTTATGTCTTACTAGCAGTGATTGTGTATTACCGGACAATAGTTGTGTACTACTATGGCTTGGCACAATCATGTTCTATTGGATGGCATTGTAGTAGCTATGTGCTACTAGATAATTTCCATGGACACTCTCGGACCTCTTGGAAGTAACTGTGCACTACTGTTTGATCAAAACATAGTCATGGAGGCTGAGATCGATGATTTGAGCTACCAATGGCATGGTAGTAGCTGTGTGATAATAGTTGATTGTAGAGTAGTCAATGGAATACCAGAAGTATACATCGTGAAAGATACCTCTCTAGTTAAGAGGGAGTGTGTATGTTTGAGGCAACATCGTGAGAATTCCTCCCCATGGGTCCTATATGGACTAGCAGGAGAGAATGTGGACTTCATCCTGACGTGCCTCAGATGATTAGATGACGGAACCAAGACATTGGTTTCATGAGGAAACCTCGATATGTCTTGGGGGACATTGGTTCCATGAGAAAACCTCGATGTGTCGTAGAGATGTTTGAGGCAGCATCATGAGACATTCTCCCCGAAGGGTCCTGTGTGGACTAGTAGGGGGGATGTAGACTTCATCCTGACGTGCCTCAGATGGTCAGATGAAGGAACCAAGACATTGGTTTCACGAGGAAACCTCGATATGTCTTAGGGGACATTGGTTCCATGAGGGAACCTCGATGTGTCCTAGATATGTTTGAGGAAGCATCATGAGACATTCTCCCCAGAGGGTCCTATGTGGAATAGTAGGGGGGAATGTAGACTTCATCTTAATGTGCCTCAAATGGTCAGATGAAGGAACCTATACATTGGTTTCACGAGGAAACCTCGATATGTCTCGGGGGACATTAATTCTATGAGGGAACCTCGATGTGTCCTAGAGATGTTTGAGGCAACATCATGAGACATTCTCCCTGGAGGGTCCTATGTGGACTTGTAGGGGCGAATGTAGACTTCATCCTGACGTGCCTCAGATGGTCAGATGAAGGAACCAAGACATTGGTTTCATGAGGAAACCTTGATATAAATTCGGGTACATTAGTTCCATGAGGGAACCTCGATGTGTCCTAGAGATGTTTGAGGTAACATCATGATAGATTCTCCTAGGAGGGTCCTGTATGGACTAGTATGAGGGAATTTGGAATTAATCTTAACATGCCTCAGATGGTTAGATGAAGGAACCAAGACATTGGTTTCACGAGGAAACCTCGATATGTCTTGTGAGACATTGGTTCCATGAGGGAACCTCGATATGTCTTAGACATTGGTTTCACGAGGAAACCTCTATATGTTAAATATGGTCCAAGATGACTTAGCTTGATCAACCCCAAGGGAATGGACACCCCTTGTAGGATGAGCTAGCTCAAGTCTTGTATATACCAACTACATGATGTGTATGAACACAAGAGAATGACCCTAGTAAGAATCAAGCATACCTTCTCTTAGATTGGGCTGCAGACCAAGGGAGATAGGATACATTTATCACAAGGGTGTACTTGTGGTAAATGGGCCCAGGCATTCTCCTTCCTTGATCATGACAAGGAGTGATATGGACTCGAGGTGCTTGTGGTGCTTTCCATGTGTCAGATAGCATCGGGTTGACACTCACTCACAAGGGTGTAGCTGTGGTGAATGGCCAAGTGTAGTCTTTCTCCTTAGTCATGTTGATTTGACTAGGAATGATAAAAACTCAAGATGATAGATGTTATCACATGCAGGCTGAAAGTGAGCCTGATCTCAAATAGATTCAGTTGGCTCAGAGGGAGAGCTACAGGAGGAGTTTCCCCTCGATTCAGGTGGGAGAGAGACATCTCCAAGGATTTATAGACATGTGTCATGAGTCTAGGGTGAATTTTGTAACTTCATAGACAAGCTTGGCATGATGCAGAATGTCTCCCTCGTTGAGAGGGAGTGTTGATGTTTGGACAACATCGGGAAGACATTCTCCTAGATTAATAATTAATAATATAATAAGCAATTATTAAATAATGTATAATAAGTAATAATAATAATAATAAATAGTTATTGATTTTCCAAGGGACGCATCCTTTCATGGATGGTCACCATATGTTCTCTATATATGGCACATTTATCATTGTAATAATGAATTGATCTCACATATATCTCATATAAAAATTCAACAGAGTTTATGATGAATATGGAAATAACATGGGTCTCCCACCTCTCATTACAGGGCCCATATTTTTCCAACCCTTCGCAAATGTTCATATAATAATTATGTTGGATGTATCAATCAAATTTTGCAAGGTTTAAATAACATGTAGTTGTGGTTACAGATACCTTTATTTAGACTTGCAAAATTTAGAGTGCCCTCGGTAACAATGTTACATTTCTAAAAGTGACATTGTATGTAGGAAACAACAAATCAAAGATGTGAGGAGACACCTTTAACAAATTATCTTATAAAAAATCTACAACCCCTTAACAAAGGTAGATACTACATTATTAGCAAATTATGTGTTGGAATTGCTGAAAAACAATAATCCTAAAAAGGAATTACAAAGCTTATGCATTGACAAACTATATGATTTCCTTGGAGATGCTATAAAGTCCTTTGTCATATCATTATTTAATGCCTTTGAAGATGGTTCAATTCCAACATATATTGAGGAAATCAAAGGTACCAAGTTGAATGATGTTGGAACTATTGTTGTTAGTGGACGTCCTGTAGAATTGAGAAGTTTTTCTCCAAAAACTGAGAGACTTCCCAGCCTTCCAGTCCGTGTATCTGATAATCTCGAGGAGAAGGAGATAAGTGGTGTTGTTGTTGTTGATTATGATGATGATTGTAACCATAAACATAAAAGGAGAGTCACATGCTCTTAATATGTTGATCTAGATGGTGAAGAAGATGATGAGATGAGACCTATCAAGAAGTAGGATGGGATTTCAGTCAATGTAAAATCATTACGAGAAAGTGAGGGAAAAATTTCAGATTGTTGTGGGTAATATACCCCCATTGCAAATAGAGAGAAGGATACATAAAGTTTGTTAGGAGGAATAATTGTTCTTCACCCTTTCCCAAATCTAATGTGGATGGACCTCAAAAAGATGCAAAGGGAAGTCAAACATATTGTGTTGAACCTACTCCTCAATTGGATGTTCAAATTTCCATTTGACAAGTGTTTCACACTTACTCTTCTCTAAACCGAAAAGGGATGTTTCCTCAACTTAATGTTATAATAGGATAATAATACTGGAGTATATTATGTCTAAGTAACTATTGAAATATCTACAACACTACTATCACAACTTCTTTATTAGTTGATTACATCGTGTACATTGTCAATGGAGTAACTCATACCAAGTAGCAATTAAGTTGTTGCACATTTATTCTTCTCTAAACCAAAAAGAAATGTTTACTTAAATCAATGTTATAATTGGATAATAACATTGGAAAGTATTCTATCTAAATAACTGTTAGAAGATGTACAACACTACTATCACAACATTTTCACACTTTTTTTATTTGGTTGATCACATTGTGTACGTTTTCAAAAAAGAAATTCATACCAAGTAACAGTTAAAAGATGTACAACACTACTATCACAAATTTTCTAATTGGTTGACCACATAATATGGGATTTTAGTAAAGAAACTCATACCACTAGAGGCAGAGTACAACACATGAGATATTATTATGGCTATAATATTTTATCCATTCCACACCCCACTCTCAATTGAAAACTTATTCCATATTGTCACTCACCCATATAATATTTTATCAACTTGGGAGTAACATATCATAAATGACTGCAAATTGTTGAGGTGATGACCCTCTCGTGCACTTTGGACTATGGATCTCATTTGAACCAATGGTTTCTATTATCCCCAATTTCTAGGGATAACTAGGAGATCATGTCTCGAGGCCCACAGGTCCTAGACATGGAGTACCGAGAGCAGGATTGACCTGAGCATGGCCCTGGAGGGCCCATCCTTCTTCTTCTTCATCAGACATGTCCTGTCAGCAGCAACATCCATCACCATCGGCTTGGACTTGCATCGGAGAAGACTCTTGCTCCATGAGGTAATTGGTCCAGGTATCATGGTATGTGTCATGTTTGACCATTATAACTTTCAGATACATGCATCAGGTTCCTTACATTTCTGACAACTGCTTGTATCTTACACTAACCCACTTGACCATGGTTGGGGGGATAAATGGGGTGCCCTAGAAAGCTTGTATCCATAGGTTCTGGTTAGCCACCGGGGGAATTTTGAAGAGCCATCGTCCGCTCCCACCATATTATCATTTTACATCTTATCTCCCATTCATCTACCCCTTTCCCCTAGTCTGGGCATTAGGATGACCTATTTGAGGGGTTACACTTTATCCTGTGGGAAGAAGGGGCTAAAGGCCCAGGGGGTAAAAGCAGTTGGTAAGAGATAAAAGCCATAAAAATAAAACCTAGAGATGTCCCGCCCAGGGATCCCGAGAAGGCAATAAAAGGCATCTCAATAAGAAACAAGAGGGACCCAAAGAGAAAATAATAAAACAAGACCTAGCCAAGAGGATGGGAGGTCTCATCACGAGCCGACCCATTATGTTCATAGGTATCAAGCAGTATGACATTGCCATTATCTGGTCACCATGCCAAGGTAATGACCCTTGGTTGCATGGCCAAGGGAAAGGGGGTCTCATCACGAGCCAGCCTTATCATTTCTGCGAAAATACTCGTGGGTAACACTGTCAGCTCTGGTCACCACGCCAAGGCAGTGTCCTCTAGTTAGACCTTGAAGCAAAAAGAAAGAAAAAGTAATAAATAAAAGAAAGAATAAAGGCAATGAAGGGCTTGGAAAGAACTGCATCCATGACAGGTACAACTCGCCTCCTACAAAGTCACCCACGGATAATACCCACCTCTGGTTTTCACTGTGTCTGGACATCCTTAGACCACACCACCTCGTATTACATGGCCTGGATGATATTCTTTGGGAAATTTCCTTTTCTTGTGGATGTTGGCCCAATAGGTTACCTTGTCTTTTTCTTCAGCTTTGTATAGTAGGTCAGTGTAATGTCTTTGAGCTATTAGATGATATGCTAGGGGTTTTATGCATGTATTTGATAAAATTAATGATGAAATATGATTGACATTGCTATGATCCCGAGGACTAATGAGCCCATGGAGGGCGAAGTTTTTGATGTGCAGGACCATGCCCGACGGACAGGTACCAATGGACCGGTACACATGGGGAGATGATTAGCTCGGACCTCCATGGGGTTGAAGAGCCCATCAGATGGTTGATGGGATGGCAGGGACAGGACAGTGACGTGATGAGCCTTTGCACATGAAGAAAAGAAGGACGTTCCACCCAGGACACTTTGGTTGAGCCCGGCCTAGGGGGGATGACCCACTTAAGATGGAATGTTTTCCTCTTGATGTACAAGACATTACCCAGGAGATATGGACGTCACCTTGAAGCATGTGGCAGTTTGATGAGCTGTTGGCACGTGTGGCAGCTTGGAGGAGCCCTAGAAGGGCTAACGCCTGACTTTTGGATGCTGGACTAGCCCAAAAAGGGCCAACATCTCCCTCAGAGGGGCTTGACGTCCCACCTTTTGCTCATTCTGTGTCTTTTACTTAGCAGTTAATGTAAAAACAATGTAATTTTTGTAGTCAGCCTTGTCGGCTATTTTAATGACCTATTTTGTAAATTAAAGGTCATGGATTGATATATATTGAGGACGTTTTTCCCTCATTTGAACATAACACAACTCACTCTCTTGTGAGATCTCAATACTTGCGCCCTATTTGGGTATTTTTGGTGTTTTAAGTGAGGCGCTACTCTTGGAGGACGATTTCTCTTGGCATTTATGGCATTTCTCTCATGGAAGGTTTACAACTAGGGTTTGCATGTGCTTTTCTTCATGATATGTAAGTGTTTTTCCTGCAAAACTTCTTGATTCAATCGTTGTAGGTTAGTATTATTGCATTTGCTTATAAATTGCTAATTTTAAAACCCTAGGTAGCAAGCACACAAGTAGGTCATTGCTATATGTCCCGATATTGAGAAATAATTTTCAGCCATTGAAAAAAGAAGACATAGCCTAGTCGTTGCTACACTTTTCTTTCTTTTTTCTGAGCTAGCGTTGAAGTTGTAGGTTGAAAAGAGGAGACGTCCTAGGCCTAGTTGGACTACACCTAGGGTTTCACCTTCTAGGGTTTGAAGGCCTTGCATTTGCAACACCTTTTTCCCTTAAATTTATACTTTGAGCTAGCTGTTTTGCCAAGTGTATTTAGAGAAGGAGGAAGGAGCACGAGGCCTTTCTTAAGCAACACCAGAGTGAGCCTCCTTCCTCTAGGGTTTTGATTCTAGTGCCCTGCCATTACAACACCTTAGAACCCTACCTTCCAGTCTCTAAGTTTTAATCCTCCTGAGACTTTGTGCCCTTGCTTGTGACTCCATTTACCCTAAGGCACTGGTAATATCTCCAACGTTGAGTTTCTAGTGTACAAAACCATCTTTCAAACTTTAATTTTTGAAACCCTAACTAACCCTAACACTGCTAACATAGGCTGACGTCATAGTTGACGCAGCACCCTTTTGACTAATAATAAGCAATTAAATGATGACATCAAGCATTTACTGAACAAATTGTTGATCGGATATACTGTAGGCTTGGTCATTTTAGTAGATATTGATGAATTGGTGATCTTTCATAGGCTAATTAGCAAAACGTTGACTTCATCTTGTCTCTATTGCATTGCTTATTAAATAAAATCATACTAACCCTAAGAAGTTGACGTCACCCCTAGGATATTTCATCTTGACGCAGTAATCTATTATATATGAGCAACTGAATGATATTTAATGCATTGGTTTGGTTCAAGGAGTGATCATCTTCATTGAATGTTATATTGTTCCAGTATTTATTGACAAGTGACATCATATTGCCATTGTTACTATTGCAAACATTGACTTCGTCAATATTTACTGTTGTATTTGCTCATCTATAGATAGTCATTGATTTATGAAGTATTAACCATTACTGTACGTACTAGTTTTATTATTGTTTTGTCTCGCAAGCAGGTGCCTTCTCCGTGGTTATTCTTTATTTGACTATCTCTTTGGGCGGTAATCTGTGAAGGGGAAACTAGCCTTAATCCTTTGAGCCTTTTCCTTTCAAACCCTAGATCGCCAGGGATGTCTCCCTCGGGCCTAGCCTCCCTAAATAGAAAGGACCTCCCCATTGTGGTGACATTGGGTGGGGTAGGTCCCTGTTATGCCAGTTTGGCCTTCTATTCTAGAGCCTTTGCTCCTAGCTACAAACTGTGCGATAACATTTTGGCGCTGTTGTCGGGGAACACTGAGTCAATCTTCCTCAAACGACAAATCTTTTCAGTAATCCTTGCCTCAGAGACCTTTTCTTACAAAGCTTACCTGGCGAATCCACTAGGGTTTTTTTCCCCTTTTCTTTGATAGTTTCAGGAAAATTATCTGGCGACTCCACTAATTTTTCTTAGGGTGCCACCTTACTTTCTGTGATATTTCCAAGTTATGGGATCATGGAACACTGGGAACAAATGTATCTGAGTATTGATTTCAGAAGTTTTCAAGGATACCTAAATTACTTTGATACAAAATGGCTAAATGACTCTCCAACGTTTTTGGGCCTCCCAGCTCCTCACATAGTAAATTTTTTGGAGTATTTGAGCGAGATAAAGTTGGGAGGAGAGGATGCTCTTATAAAGTTGTTCTTACTCACTCTACCACCCTACTTACAAAATTGTTTTAAGATTTGTTGCAAGGATAGGGGTATATCATCTTTCATACACCTCATTAATAGGTTTATAGACCTTACTAAGCCAGATTGCCAAACGTATGAAGATGTCCTCCAAAACCTCATGGTAACCTTACACCGCAAAGGATTCACCACTGAAATTGTAGAAGATCTCAGGAGAGCTTATCATGATCAATACCAAGAATCCTCTGATATAAGAGACGAGGTTTATGAAGACCATTATCAACCCCTTGAAGAGGAGCAAGACCTCTCCCATAATCCAATAGAATGCAACGAAGATATAACCAATTATGAGGATGAAGCACCAGTAATCGCTCCTCAGTCTGATGAAGCTCTCCAAGATCCTGTCCCTCCTGCACAAGATGAAGAGAATGAGGTAAGTCATTTTCATTCTTTTGATGACACCTTGTTCTATGACTTAGAGAATGAATAAGGAATGGAACCCTTGGACAAGCTAGATCCCCTATGTCTCAAGACTGAAGAAGTAGAGGCAGATCTTCCACCTGATGAAGCTATCCAAATACTTGAAGCTCTTGCACAGGAAGGATTAAGCAAGGTAAATTATTCCCCCTTCCAAGTTTTTAGTGATTCTTTACCTTATGACACAGAGAGTACAGAAGTATTGGATGTTTTGATTCCTCCATGTTATGATACTGATACTGAAATAGTTGATTTTGACGATTTCATACATGTTGGGAGACGTCGGTGGGATGCGGTTAGTTACGATGTGGATCCCATCTATGATATAAAGAATCATCTCCAAGTGTTGCCTTTGCAATTATCACAGCTAGCTCTTGACCAGTGGCAACAGGGAGATGAGATTTTTGTTGGCTCTCCACAAACACCCAAGGTTGACCGAGTACAATATTCGCCCGATGATTTTTGGTCTTACCTTAAGGCCTTTGATGAGTACTCCTCCAAGCACTTAGATTTACCCTATGAAGATGACTATCAACCACCACTATGCTCGGATTTTGATAGGAGTAAAAACATTATTTGCCTAAAGAAGGATTCTCATGATTTTTCATTCCAACCACCTGTTATTACTTTACCGTGCTTTTCCATTAAAGGTGTAGTTGGGAAGTATACTTTTAACGTCGAGTTTCCTCTTAGGNACCTAAGGTTGACCGAGTACAGTATTTGCCTGATGATTTTCAGTCTTACCTTGAGGCCTTTGATGAGTACTCCTTCGAGCACTTAGATTTACCCTATGATGATGACTATCAACCGCCATATGCTCGGATTTTGATAGGAGTAAAAACATTGTTTGCCTGAAGAAGGATTCTCATGACCGTTCTCTCCAGCACCTGTTATTACTTTGTCGTGCTTTTCCATTAAAGCTGTCGTTGGGAAGTATACTTTTAACGTCGAGTTTCCTCTTAGGCAAACCCTAGAATCCAAGGGGTGGTTGGGTACTGCAAGTTTGAGTCAGTTATCCCAATTTCCCTTGATAGCTTGCCAGTCGTCTGTTAGACCTCTGTCGATCCCTTCCTTGACTTCAGAGCATGAGGATGTCCTAGGTAGCCAGTTTGCAGGCCCTTTGAGTCAGTTTTCTGAACCCTGCATATTTCATGACCCTTTCTTGAAGTGGATTGAACACTTTTCTCAGAAATGGACTTGGCATGATTTTATCCCTCCCACCTGCCTCCACGAGTTAGACTTTGAGATTCTTGATGATACGATATATATTCTAACCCATGACATTTTTGTGCTTGATTTATCACTATTTTGGTTTATGATAAAGCACAAAGGCAGGTATCGAGGAACGATGTTGGATTGGCTCCACTGGTTGTTTGACTACACCAACATCCAGCCAACAGGTAAGTACAGGTAACTATTTCACTCTATATTTACACTTATGATTGCTTTATATACATAATATATTGCGGGGTGGCAATACCACCCCACCTTGTTACTAATGTTATTTTTGAGTATGAGCAGGTCTACAGGTTACGCAAGAGATGTTGAGGTTCTCATGCGCTCTACGGTGAGCACATGTCCCCGAGTTGGAGCCAGATGTTATCCCCGATTTCTAGGGATAACTAGGAGATCGTGTCTCGAGGCCCACAGGTCCTAGACATGGAGTACCGAGAGCAGGATTGACCTGAGCATGGCCCTGGAGGGCCCATCCTTCTTCTTCTTCATCAGACCTATCCTGTCAACAACAGCATCCATCACCATCAGCTTGGACTTGCATCGGAAAAGACTCTTGCTCCATGAGGTAATTGGTCAAGGTATCATGGTATGTGTCATGTTTGATCATTATAACTTTCATATACATGCATCAGGTTCCTTACATTTCTGAAACCTGCTTGTATCTTACACTAACCCACTTGACCATGGTTGGGGGGATAAATGGGGTGCCCTAGCAAGCTTGTATCCATAGGTTCTGGTTAGCCACCGGGGGAATTTTGAAGAGCCATCGTCCGCTACCACCATATTATCATTTTACATCTTATCTCCCATTCATCTACCCCTTTCCCCTAGTCTAGGAATTAGGATGACCTATTTGAGGGGTTACACTTTATCCTGTGGGAAGAAGGGGCTAAAGGCCCAGGGGGTAAAAACAGTTGGTAAGAGATAAAAGCCATAAAAATAAAACCTAGAGATGCCTCGCCCAGGGATCCCCGAGAAGGCAATAAAAGGCATCTCAATAAGAAACAAGAGGGACTTGAAGAGAAAATAATAAAACAAGACCTAGCCAAGAGGATGGGAGGTCTCATCACAAGCCGGCCCATTATGTTCATAGGTATCTAGCAGTATGACATTTCCATTATCTGGTCACCACGCCAGGGCAATGACCCTTGGTTGCATGGCCAAGGGAAAGGGGGTCTCATCACGAGCCAGCCTTATCATTTCTGTGAAAATACTCGTGGGTAACACTGTCAGCTCTGGTCACCACGCCAAGGCAGTGTCCTCTGGTTAGACCTTGAAGAAAAAAGAAAGAAAAAGTAATAAATAAAAGAAAGAATAAAGGCAATGAAGGGCTTGGAAAGAACTGCATCCATGACAGGTACAGCTCGCCTCCTACAAAGGCACCCACAGATAATACCCACCTCTGGTTTTCACTGTGTCTGGACATCCTTAGACCACACCACCTCATATTACATGGCTTGGATGATATCCTTTGGGAACTTTCCTTTTCTTGTGGATGTTGGCCCAATAGGTTACCTTGTCTTTTTCTTCAGCTTTGTATAGTAGGTCAGTGTAATGTCTTTGAGCTATTAGATGATATGCTAGGGGTTTTATGCATGTATTTGATAAAATTAATGATGAAATATGATTGACATTGCTATGATCCCGAGGACTAATGAGCCCATGGAGGGCGAATTTTTTGATGTGCAGGACCATGCCCGATGGACAGGTACCAGTGGACCGGTACACATGGGGAGATGATTAGCTCAGACCTCCATGGGGCTGAAGAGCCCATCAGATGGTTGTTGGGATGGCAGGGACAGGATAGTGACGTGATGAGCCTTTGCACATGAAGAAAAGAAGGACGTTCCACCCAGGAAACTTTGGCTGAGCCCGGCCTAGGGGGGATGACCCACTTAAGATGGAACGTTTTCCTCTTGATGGACAGGACGTTACCCAGGAGAGATGGACATCACCTTGAAGCATGTGGCAGTTTGATGAGCTGCTGGCACGTGTGGTATCTTGGAGGAGCCCTAGAAGGGCTAACGCCTGACTTCTAGATGCTGGACTAGCCCAAAAAGAGCCAACGTCTCCCTCAGAGGGGCTTGACGTCCCACCTTTTGCTCATTCTGTGTCTTTTACTTAGCAGTTAATGTAAAAACAATGTAATTTTTGTAGTCATCTTTGTCGGTTCTTTTAATGACCTATTTTGTAAATTAAAGGTCATGGATTGATATATATTGAGGACATTTTTCCCTCATTTGAACATAACACAACTCACTCTCTTGTGAGATCTCAATACTTGCGCCCTATTTGGGTATTTTTGGTGTTTTAAGTGAGGCGCTACTCTTGGAGGAGGATTTCTCTTAGCATTTATGGCATTTCTCTCATGGAAGGTTTACAACTAGGGTTTGCATGTGCTTTTCTTCATGATATGTAAGTGTTTTTCCTGCAAAACTTCTTGATTGAATGGTTGTAGGTTAGTATTCTTGCATTTGCTTATAATTTGTTGATTTGAAAACCCTAGGTAGCAAGCACACACGTAGGTCATTGCTATATGTCCCCATATTGAGAAATAATTTTCAGCCATTGAAAAAAGAAGACATAGCCTAGTCGTTGCTACACTTTTCTTTCTTTTTTCTGAGCTAGCGTTGAAGTTGTAGGTTGAAAAGAGGAGANGTCCTAGGCCTAGTTGGACTACACCTAGGGTTTCACCTTCTAGGGTTTGAAGGCCTTGCATTTGCAACACCTTTTTCCCTTAAATTTATACTTTGAGCTAGCTGTTTTGCCAAGTGTATTTAGAGAAGGAGGAAGGAGCACGAGGCCTTGCTTAAGCAACACCGAAGTGAGCCTCCTTCCCCTAGGGTTTTGATTCTAGGGCCCTGCCATTGCAGCACCTTAGAACCCTACCTTCCAGTCTCTAAGTTTTAATCCTCCCGAGACTTTGTGCCCTTGCTTGTGACTCCATTTACCCTAAGGCACTGGTAATATCTCCAACGTTGAGTTTCTAGTGTACAAAACCATCTTTCAAACTTTAATTTTTGAAACCCTAACTAACCCTAACACTGCTAACCTAGGTTGACGTCATAGTTGACGCAACACCCTTTTGACTAATAATAAACAATTAAATGATGATGTCAAGCATTTACTGAACAAATTGTTGATCGGATATACTGTAGGCTTGGTCATTTTGGTAGATATTGATGAATTGGTGATCTTTCATAGGCTAATTAGTAGAACGTTAACTTCATCTTGTCTCTATTACATTGCTTATTAAATAAAATCATACTAACCCTAAGAAGCTGACGTCACCCCTGGGATATTTCATCTTGACGCAGTAATCTATTATATATGAGAAACTGAATGATATTTAATGCATTGGTTTGGTTCAAGGAGTGATCATATTCATTGAATGCTATATTGTTCCAGTATTTATTGACAAGTGACATCATATTTCCATTGTTATTATTGCAAACATTGACTTCGTCAATATTTACTGTTGTATTTGCTCATCTATAGATAGTCATTGATTTATGAAGTATTTACCATTACTGCACGTACTAGTTTTATTGTTGTCTTGTCTCGCAAGCAAGTGCCTTCTCCGTGGTTATTCTTTATTTGACTATCTCTTTGGGCGGTAATATGTAAAGGGGAAACTAGCCTTAATCCTTTGAGCCTTTTCCTTTCAAACCCCAGATCGCCAGGAACGTCTCCCTCGGGCCTAGCCTCCCTAAACAGAAAGGACCTCCCCATTGTGGTGACATTGGGTGGGGTAGGTCCCTGTTACGCCAGTTTGGCCTTCTATTCTAGACCCTTTGCTCCTAGCTACAAACTGTGTGATAACAGTTTCCATCCTCTAATTTAATTGTACCAATGACCAATGAAAATGCCATGATACGTAACATCAACCCTTCATTTACTTATATTCAAATAGTCCTTAGGAGATTATAAACACCAATTAGAAACCCCTACTAGAAGACATGTTGATGTATTAATTTTCTATCCAAAAAAAATATCCCCTTATCTTTGAACAACATAACTAGCTTGATACACTTCAACATTTCCTTTCCCCTGCTTCGGGGGTATGTTAGTTATAGCCATTATTATATTTAGAATCAAACAAAGAATATATGCGAGAATTCATTGAGTGAAAGAAGAAAAATATGTATAAGAAGAAACATAGAGGTATCTATAAAATAATGCCATTAATTTGACCAAAATTGAATTGTGAGCCCAATTTTTTTTTGTATTAGCTTGTTGATCGTTGGATAGTCTACTGATTGACCACTATACCAATTCCAATGGGTACTCTCCTTCCCCAAGGATCCCTGAGTTGTAGTGAGGTTATATGAAAGGTACCAACTAGCAAAATGAAAATAGAGTGTAGTTGTTATGCTTGAGAGGAAATCCCCACCTCAAAGGCACTCTCCATTAGACCAAACTCATCAACGATCACTAACATGAAATTTAGTATTACGACAATCGTCCAACATTAAGGTGCAAAAAGTGTGAGCTATCTAGCTCAAGCCTTCTTTTATATGCATTGTCGTAATATACCCACATTAAAAATACAAATAAATAATAATAATAATAATAATAAAATTCCTATAATAATATTGTATTCCATCATCATTTTTCTTTTTAAATTCAAAACTAAGTTGGGAACTAGTTCTGATTAAGATTTCCAAAGTAACTTTGTTAAAATTGAAACCCATAATAAAAAGTTTAACTACAAGACTTTAAAATACAATACTTATAAAGGAACTGGAAAACCAATCAAGAATCCTTAGAAAAACAACATATACACAGGAGTTGGCACACCAAGGGAATTTAATGAGGATAAAGATACTACAATCAAATCTATGCTATTAAAAAATCAAGGCATTGGGATGCCAATGAAAGACTCCAACAAGAAACTTGACTAGGATGCTCCATCACATGAACAATTAGAATCTTGCATGTCATATAGTGATATTTCTAGAATTAGGCACTTATAGGGTTTTCTTACCCTCATTTTTTTTAATGCATGTTGCCAGTTTGGAAAGAATCCCAAGATACGTCTAACAATTGGGTGAATTTTCCAAACTGAGAAATGTACCCCAACTTACTGTGTGATAGAAAAAGTCAAGACATCTTTGAGGCAGATCCCTGGAGCCATACTTGTACAACCTAAATGCTAGTACCTTGTACTCTAGGACTAGATCAATAAAACTTGATCCAAGTATGTAGTAATAATAGCATAAGCTTCCTTTAGTTTTAAGGAGAAAAAGGGAAATGTTTTATAAATAAAATTATGGAGAAATATAAAACTTGGACAAAGTCCACAACATTGATAAATTAGGACTTTACAAAAATTAATTTGCTTGTTTCAACTTATGAGGTTTTTCTCATCCTGTCCAAGAACCGTGTTATTATCCATGTAAGACTCTCCATGGTTGCAATTGTATAAATAAAGGACCAATCATCCAGTTTTCCCATCCATTAATATCTTTCTAAAAGAAAGCACCAAATAAATTGATATATCAAGACAATTTTATGGAAATTTTGCAAGAAATGGCGGTCTCTGACCCACAACTCTACCTCTAACAAAATTCATGTGGCCATCGTTTTTTGTAGGCATAGAACATATACGAATATCTTGTTATATATTGCTTTATAATGCAAATCATTTGACAATTCAAGAATATGCAATCTCAACAAAATTCAGGTCAAATATCACATATATGACATAGATTGATCATCCAGTTTTCCCATCCATTGATCTCTCTCTAAAACAAAGCACCAAATAAATTGATATATCAAGATAATTTTATGCAATGTTTGCAAGAAATGGTGGTATCTGACCCACAACTCTACCTTTAACAAAATTCATGTGGCCATCGTTTTTTGTAGGCATAGAACATATACGAATATATTGTTATATATTGCTTTATAATGCAAATCATTTGACAATTCAAGAATATGCATTCTCAACAAAATTCAGGTCAAATATCACATAAATGACATAGATTGGCTTGTGTCAAAATTTCTGAGAATATAATGTTTATCCTAGCAAAATACAGACCTAATCATATTTGGGTCACAAAAAAAATATTTTTTTCCTTAACCCGCAAACAAAACAACGTGAAGTATAGCTAACAATATACATTTCCTTTGAAATCTATTGATCGGAAATTTTCTTATTATTAACAACCAAGGCTGTGAGTTATTGAGTTGAAATTTACTTCTTTAAAAACCTTGTTTTTTGTAATTAACCAAAATATTCTATAATCCATATCGAATGAATTAAGAATTTACACCAAAGATAAGATAAAATCTCCCCAAATGACCAGGAGTAAGCCAATGGAGCTATAGAATGTTATCAGTCTTCATTGAACTATGGGAGTGTCTGGATCACTTCTAAATGCTATAATGCTAACATAATAAAGGATATAAATGACAACATGAGAGAAAAGAATGACCGTCATTTTGAATATTTCACAATACTAACTATAGTGAGTCTGATGTATACTATTAGAATATGTCAATTACCTTAGGAGGAGCATGTAGGTTATACACTTAGCAACTATTAGCATTTATGAATATGATTTGAAGTCCAAGATAAAAGAAGCCTTGTGTAAGGATGAGTACTTTCTACAAGTAAAGGAAGGCTTACAACAAGAGCCACCAAACCAAAATTTTGATGGCTATTGAATGACCAAAGAAGGATTGATGATCTATAAGGATAGATTGTGCATTCTTGATGCAAAAAAGTTAAAGAAACTTATCTTGGATGAAATGCCCAAGAAACCTTATTCAAGACATCCAGGTTATCAAAAAACGATTATTGCAGTAAGAAAACAATACTTTTGGCCTAGAATGAAAAATGAAATTGTTGACTATATTGCAATATGCTTAGAATTTCAACGGGTTAAAGCAGAACATAAACATCCAGCATGTTTGTTGCAACCATTACCCATTTCTGAATGGAAATGGGAAGTAATCAACATGGAATGTATCACAGGATTGTCGAAGACAATAAAACAACATAATGTCATCATGGTTGTAGTCGACAAATTGAGCAAGGATGCTCACTTCATTCCTATAAAGTCCACATTTAAAGTAGTCAATTTTGCAGAAATTTTCATGAAAGAAATCTTCATATTGCATGGAATACCTACCACCATCATATCTGAAAGAGACTGAAAGTTTACATCAATATTTTGGAAAGGATTGTTTGAAGGCTTGGGTACAAAATTAAATTTCAGCACTACCTATCATCCATAGTCACACGGGCAGAAGGAAAGGATTGAACCAAATACTAGAAGACATGCTTCACATCTAAGTCACGAATAAACCAACTAAATGGGAGGAGGAGTTGCATTTGGTCGAGTTTACCTACAATAATGGTTACCAAGCATGTTTAAAAATGAGTCCTTTTGAAGCACGATATGGCAGAAGATGTAATACACATGTAAGCTAGGACAACCAGGTAAATAAAATCACACTTGGACTAGAAATGTTGAAAGACATGGAGCAAGAAGTTAACAAGATAAAAAAAACTTGAAGATATCCCAAGATAGACAGAAGAGTTATGCAGATAGAAAGAAGATGCATAAGGAATTCAAAATCGATGAGGATTGTATCTTAAACTGAAACCACAAAAGAGTTCAATAAAGCTTGGATCCTATGCCAAACTTGCACTCGAATATTGTGGACCATTCGAAATTTTGGAATGGACAAGACTAGTAGCTTTTAAATTTGCTTTACCTACAAATATTAAAGTACATAATGTTTTTCATGGATCTTTGCTTAAAAAATGTGTACATGATTTTAACCATCTTATTTATTGGAATGTTATACTCATCCTTACACAAGGCTTCTCTTATCTTGTACTTCAAATAAAATTCGCAAATGTTGATAGTTGCTAAGTGTATAACTTGCATACTCCTCCTAAGGTAATTAACAAATTTTAATAGTATACATCAGACTTACTGTAGTTGGTATTATGAAATATTCAAAATGAGGGTTATTCTTTTCTCTCGTGTTGTCATTTATATCTTTTGTTATGTTAGCATTATAGCATTTAGAAGTGATCCAGAAACTCCCACAGTTCGATGGCGATTGATAACATTATCTAGCTCCAATGATTATTCGTGGTCATTTGTGGAGATCTTATCTTATCTTTGGTGTAAATTCTTAATTCATTCGATATGGATTATAGAATATTTTGGTTAATTGTAGAAAACAAGGTTCTTTAATAAGTAAATTTCAACTCAATAGCTCACAACCTTCGTTGTGAATAATAATAAAATTTTATGTCAATAGATGAGAGGAAATTTGTATTGTTAGATATACTTCACATTGTTGTCTTTGTGGGTTAAGGATTTTTTTTGTGACCCAAATAAGATTAGGTATGTATTTTGACATGATATACATTATATTCTCAAAAATTTTGACACTAGTCAATCTATGTCATAGTTTTGATGTTTGACTTGAATTTTGTTGAGAATGTGTATTCTTGAATTGTTAAATGCTTTGCATTATAAAACAATATATAACAAGTGTTGCATGGCAGCTTAGTCCCTGTTGGGCTGGGGTTTGCTTGTACTCGGAAAAATAGATAAGAGAAAAACTTGTTGTAAATATCAACGGTTGTTTGGTTTTGCTGAGAGTATGTCTGTAAATCTTGATGATTAGAATGTTGCAAATATTGAAACTAAGCTAGCAATTCAAATACAACTTAATGTATGCACAAGCTAGCAATGCAAATACATGTTGATGTTGCTCAGGGGCCATAAGTTGTTGTGGAGGAACAATAGCATAAATGGACTGGAATTGTCCAAAAGCAAGTTGAGGAACCTGGAGAACAGATTGTTGTTAGCATCATTCCCATTGGATCAGAAGCAGGTAGTCCAGGAGCGGGATCCAGTTAGCAGTGAAAGAGTAGGATTCCATATATATCAATCATCATAGTTTTACAATGTACAACAATGTACAAGAGCTGAGGCATATAACTTGTTCTGGGAATTTTGTTCTTTTGATACTGGTGTTACGGAATACAAAAAACTGATTGAACCTGAGCATATTGGATGGTATTTCATAACAATATGATTCTCCCATGCGAGACATAATAGCATAGAGCTATATTAGTTGCCTATTATAGGCTTGAACTTGCACTTAGCTTACACAACATGCAAAGGAAGGTTTGGAGCAGGATTACCATTGGATTCGAATCAATGTTAGCGAATAGATGCAGAAAGTAAAAGCTAGATTAAAACTATAATCATGTAACTGTATTTTTGATAACCCAATATAATGCTTATACCTTACAACTTTCTGCCTTTGAACTTTTCTGTACTGGAGCACACACAAAGCACGCATTGAGCTTGCTATGACCCTCTAGCAAATATAAGGAAACGTGTGTAGAAGTAAATGGTATGCGTGCCAGGAATTGTGAATAATGAGTGAAAATTTACCCAATGTAGGATGCGTGAAGAATTAGTATATAATATATATAGGAGATTATACAAAGAATTACTATATATAAAATAAGTGAATAATTAGTGTATATATAGGAATTGTTAATAATGAGTGAAAATTTACCCAATATAGGATGCGTAAAGAATTACTATATACTATATATAGGAGATTATACAAAGAATTACTGTATATAAAATAAGTGAATAATTAGTGTATATATAGGAAATTATTGTAGTCAAGATACACATATGTATGATTCTTTGATATTATTACCATTTGGGTTATTTGGAGATATTTTCCTATTTCTTGAGAGTTTATGAGGAGAATTCGCTGAGAACCAATCACAGAAGAACTGAGAGAGTTTCTTTAATCATTGAGATTTGAGAATCTCTACAAACAGGGCCAAGAACATTAAGGTGGAGGCTGCTTTGACCCAGAATGGTTGCCAATAAGGTAGTTGGAAAAAACTACTCACACATGCAAATCCCGCATTAGTAACTAGGGCATGTGGTCTTTTTTTGCAAGCATCTATTACATTATAGGAATTATCATCTCAATGACACATGCAATTGTCGACAAAAGTGCAAGAAGATATATTTCCAAGCTTTGGATTTAGTCACTAAATGAGAACTTCGATTGAGCATGCCCAGAACCTATAAAGTGGCTCATTGCATACTATTTTCTCCAAGAAAAAAATAATTAGAAAACTTCATATCTTAGCAATCAATCATTCATGTTGATGAAACAAGATACTGTTGATAAAATACAAGTGACCTTATAACTAATCAAACTCAAAGTCGTGTGTAAGTTTACCATATTGATGTCTCCATGTCATATTTATATGTCTAAAGCATATCCGAGTTGTTTTTGTCTAATGGATTTTAACTCTTATGTCTCTTGGTTCCTGCAATAGCCTATTGTGCAGCTAGACCCAAAGAACGGTTATAAACATGTAGTTAATCATTCATTTAAATTGGAAAAACAAATCTTGCTAATTGAACTCCCTTATAATAACACTGCTAGAGCTAACTCCTGGAAGGCCACAAACTAGAGCAAAAATAATGGGTAAGGCATGTAATATTGAACAAAAATAATTGTGGTGAACACTAGCAAGTGGTTCTAGAGAATATGCCCCTTGGAAATCCAATATTCTCCAAGTCGGAAAAAATATATTGTACTAAGTGCAGGGCTTATCCATGTGAAGTACACAATATAAGTTTCAACAAGGTGTTCTCAACATCCTGGCATTATAAAATGAAATTACCAATCCATAAGACATGAGCTTGTGGTCTAGTTGAAAAGTTAAAAAATTGCTCGTTGATATAGGTCTCAAGTTCCATCCTTGCTAGCGATAACAAAATTGATAACATGCCTGACTATTGTGTTGGATCTCGTACTTGGAGGGTGTAATGATTAAACAGGCTAGCTACAATTGGAATTCTTCTGCTTGTATGACAACTATTGGATAAATAAATGTTACTTTGCAATAAGTAATACATAACCTCAATTGCAATACATAGGTATGCACCTGAACTAGTAGAAACTCAAAGCAAATCCACTAAAGTATAAATTCAAATATAATTTGTTGGAAAAAAGCAATCCTTTGGAAGGTTGAAACCAAGCAACCATAACAGAGAACTTCCACGGAAAAACATGTCTCCATATCAATTAGACATTGCCTGCACATTAAAAGATATATACATAGATCTCTCACCCCAAGCCTAAACTACTTCATTGACCGAATCGAACGAAGCACACAAAGACATATAACATGCTTTGATTGAATCGACAAAGCAAGAAAAGACATAAAACAAACAAGCTTAATGATCCAAGAAAAGAGAATCGCGCCTTGGAGATCCATTTCTGCCATTAATAAACGTTCAGTTAACAACACCCAAACTCTAAAGAAATGTTATAATATATGCACATATAAACTATCCATCCATTAATGGAATTTAGATAGAATAATTACAAAACAATAATATCCTATCTAAATCATTCATGAGATATTTATAATGCTAGGGAAAAAACAACGATCGATGGCGGACTGTGTGAGTCTAGGGTTTTGATAGAGCGAGTCGCCTGAGAGGCCAATGGCGGCGCCAGGGGGTGGGGGGTCGGCCCCTCCTCCGCCGATCCCGTGCAAAGAGGCCTTTGCAAGGCTGGTCACAAGCTGCGGGAAGAAGTCAATGGCTCCTGCTATCCCGAAATTTATCAAGAAGCTCGAGGATATCCCGGAAATAGCCCTCCCTGAAGAGAGACCTATGCAGATCGCCCTGGCTTTGGCTCAGCGGGGTCTCGTGGGACAGTTCATGGGCCTATGGCCGTCCTCTAAAACCACTGACGATTGGATCCAGCGCAACTAGAAACCGAATCTGGCACAGGGAGTCACCTGCTACCCTATCGGGAGAGGGTATTTCGTATTTGAATTCATTTCGGAAGAGGATCGCGACCTAATTTTTAGGAACGGCCCCTATTTTATGGGCTCGCAGGGTCTATACTTGAACAAGTGGTCTCCTGATTTTGACCCCATGATGGATACTCCCAAAGAAGTGCCGGTGTGGGTCAGGCTTCCTAACCTCCCGATGCACTGTTGGGACTCAGAATCTCTGCAAAGGATAGGGAATGGGGTTGGCAGGTATATCGA
>JASDQU010102323.1:20159-51299 GCA_032191745.1 Picea mariana | reverse complement strand
CGAAAATCAGGGAGGCTTCGTCCATGGAAGACAAATTCTGGACAACATAATCTTAGTCCAGGAAGCCATTCATACCAGCTGTAAAAAATGAGAGAAAGGAATGGTCGTCAAGTTGGATCTGGCAAGTGCCTTTGATCGAGTTAGGCACGACTTCTTGCTCACTGTAATGGGGAAATTCGGGTTCTCGCAAAAGTTTATAGGATGGATCAAAGCTTGCATTGCCGCTCCTTGGATTGCCCCCTTGATCAATGGGCGCCCAACCAAGTTCTTTCAAGCCTCTCGGGGGCTCAGACAAGGCTGCCCCATGTCCCCAATGTTGTATGTTATTCAAGCTGCTGTTTTGAGCTATCAGCTCCAAAGCTGCCTCCTCAACAGATCTCTCCCTGGAATTCGAATCACCCCCTCCACCAAAGAAGTAAGTCACGCCCAGTTCTCCTCCTGGGAGCGGCCAGCACTAAAACAGCTCGCAGCTTCAAGACGGAATTAGACACCTATACAAACTGTTCTGGCAGCGAAATTAACTACAACAAGTGCAAGATCTACGGTTGGAACTGCACCTTTCAGGAAATGCAGAATATAGGGCGGATTCTCAACATGGAAGGACTCTCAATTTGGGACAACTTCAACTACCTCGGCATTCCGATCTTCAAAGGCCGGGCTCTGGTGGCACATTGGTTGCCTATGGTGGATAAGATCCAAAAAAAAATCCAAGCCTGGGGTGCTAACTGGTTAAACAGAGCCGGAAAATTTGTTCTTATGAACTCTATCCTCTCAAGCCTTCCCATTTATCAGTGCTCAGTCCTGTTTGCCCCCAAAACAATCACAACTAAAATTGATGCTCTGCTGCGGAGATTCCTCTGGGAAGGAGGTAAGAACAATGCGAAAAAGCTTCATCTGATAAGTTGGTCTAAGGTCAAGCTTCCCAAGGTAGAAGGGGGTCTGAATATAAGGTACGTCGCTGCTCATAACCACGCTATGGGATGCAAGCTGCTCTGGCAAATGATTACTGGAAAACGTACCTGGACCAAGCAAGTCCTCAGGAAAAAATATTTTCGAGGTGATCGAGACCGCTGCCTAGAAAGGCCTCCCAAAGGAAAGAAAGGTTCCCCAATCTTCCTCCTCTGCCTTAGAGCTCTTTCCTTGTTTCAAGCCAATCTTACTTGGATACCGGGAAACGGGGCAAAAATTCGAATTTTAGAGGACTCTATTCTGGGTGATCCCCCTCTCAAAGGATTTAGGGACATTAAGAACATTGGGGAGTGGCTCTCTGCCAATAACTGTAAGACTCTCTGGGACATCTCCCTTTGGAACAATGATCCCCACCTCTCCTGGCAAAGGTGGAATTTAGGACACTATCCGGAGGAGCTCAAAGAAGAAGCTACAGTTCTGCTCGAGCATCTCCAAGGGAAAGCCCCTGTCGGGGCCAATTTCAAAGACATGCGAGGATGGGKCTCCCCCACAATGAATTACACAGCAGTAGCAGGTTATAAGACTGCCTTAAATCTTCCTTGGGTTCCCCCGCACCCTGGTCGGTGGCAAGCTCTCTGGAACTTTCCCTCTATTCCCAAAGTGGACCACTTTGCTTGGACCTTAACCCACAATAGCATCCTAACCTTCAGTAATCTCAATAAGAGGGGCTGGGAAGGCCCGTCTCGCTGCCCTCTTTGCAGAGCCAACGAAGAAAACACTGAGCACCTTCTCTTTGAATGTGGCTACTCAAGAGAAGTTTGGAGTCTTCTCCTGGGAAGTGCCCTTCCTCGCCTTCCCTCCTCGGCTTCGGATTTTCTTCACAACTGGCAGTCCTTGTCCCCCTTTGATCTGCATAAAAAGCACCTACTGAAAACAGTCTGGATGTGGCTTCCAAAGTTCATCAGCTGGAAAATATGGTTAGAAAGGAATAACAGGGTCTTCAATGAAGTTTGCAGACTGCCTTCCCAGGTGGCCATTCAAGCAAGAACGTTGCTGGCAGAAGCACTAAATGGGAAAGTCAACCTCATGAACTCTGCCCCTCTCTCGGGGGAGGAATCCAGCTGGCTCAATCACTTCAGTCATAGTCCTCCCGGTACCATTAAGTCCTCTTTGAATCCCATTAGAAGCTAGGAAATCCGATTGGAGGAGCAGGAATTTCTACTTTGGAGGTCTTCCCTCAAGGAATGGTGCCTCTTCTTCGACGGGGCCTCGAAAGGAAACCCGGTTCAGGCAAGCTGTGGAGGCATCATTATTGATCCTTCAGGCATCACTCACTCTGTATATGCTTGGGGGATAGGCCACGCTACCAATAATCAAGCAGAATTTCTCGCGCTCTGGCAAGGCCTCCACCAGGCACTACATTTGGGAATTCAAGAAATTAGAATTTTCGGTGATTCTAAACAGATCCTGGAAGCCATAATCTTAAAAAAAAAACCAAAGGACTGCTCCTTAGCCCAGCTGTACAAGAATTCCGCCATCCTCCTTAGCCAGTTCAAAGGCTCTCATATCCATCACGTGCTTAGAACGTTGAATGGTCCAGCAGACGTACAAGCGAATCTGGGATCCCAAATGAGCAAAGGTATTCTAAAGGTTAATGCAGAGACGTCCATTCACGTCATACCCTAATCCCTCTGAATCCCGAGCCCTGCAACCCCTCGTGACAAATCCGACGTACCAAGAGGATTCCGATCTCAGTCATCATCACGCCGGACGGGTTGCCTCTGTCCTGAGATCGCACTTCGATTCGGGATGGGCGATTCATGGGGGAAGTGCCCCGTCTTTTCTTTTTAAGCGGCAGTCTGGTCACCGATTCCTCATTCCTTGTGGTTATTCGACCCTCTCCGGCCTCCTGCTGCTCAGAAATTTCAGTGCGATGGATAAGAAGCCCTCAGCGTCCAAGCTGAACCTCTCGCCTCAGGAGCGGATTGAGCTCCTTCGGACCGAACTGGAAAGCATCAAGGCGACTACTGCAAAGCATAAGTGGGAAATGTTGGCCATCGAAATGCAGGATATTAAGGACGACATGTCTAATGAACTCCAAGCGGGACTGAAAGACGCAGCAAATCTGATGGGGAATCTAGGGAAAAGGCTGGTTGCTCTCGAACTCCAGGGGGAAGGGCTCACTAATGCCTTGGGTAAGATTTCTGAAGTCACGGCTGAAGCCTCTAAAAAAGACCGTTAACTCCGAGCCAGGGCCGCTCACTCTAGAAGTGCACGAGGATTTAAAGTCAGATCGATGGCAAAATCTTAGCAGAATATAGTTTTCGGCATGTAATAGCTCATGAATGTTTTGGTTTGCATGTAAGTCCAGGTACCTCGAGCAATAGCTCGCATTTTGAATATGTAAGGGTTGCAGCCCACTCTGCCTATTTTCAATAAAAATCCTCATAACCGATCTTGTAAAAAAAAAAAAGATATTTATAATGCTAGATGCATGCTTTTAATGAGATTAAGAATCCTCTCAAACAAGACGAGATCATAGGGAATCCTAAGAGCTCCCTTGTGCTCGTATCTGAATTCTTGTTCAGAGGCCTCCAACAGCTCTATCATAAGAATATCTTTCCCTACATACACAGGAAGGGATCCCTTGGGAGCAATATTGCCATGTTTCTTACCGTGGGAATTGTGTCTACTCATCTCAATCTTCTCTATCTTGACAAACGCCAATAGCCTCCTGGAGGAATGGATATCAGTAACTCTATGTATCAAATGAATCAACTGGCGCATTTTGGACGAGATTACGAGGAGGCCAAGCTTCACCAGATTTAGAAGAGCACGAGAATATATGGCATACACCAAAAAGCCTCTGCTCATCTACTATAGCATTGAAAATTTGCCACAGAGGGTGAATACTGGAGGCCCAAACGAGTTGAAAAAAACGAGACTCTGCGTACAAAATTTCATCAGAGCCTCAAAAATTTGTCAAAACTCGGTCTAAATTTCATGGAAACCACTAACTTATGGGCTAAAGAAACCAATAAAACCGAAATTCTTAAAAAAAATGGAAAAGGGTGTCAAACCGGCTGGTGATTAAAGGAAAGACAAGAAAACCTTTAAAATATTCAACCGAATGTCAGGTCTTGTCAAAACTCTCTAAAGATCTGACGAAATAAGAGGTCAACCTTAGAAATTGTCGAGTAAGCACATTTCTTCAAACATGGACTCGATCATCCTGACAACTGCAAGAAATTCCACATTGCTTACTAACTTAGGCCAAATTTGGAGTGATTTCGGCCAAACCTTTGTCTTTTCTTCAGAAAAACCTCCAATTTTTGTTGGAGAACTCAACATGTACTGTTGATCATGAAATCAGTCAGTTCTATCATTTACGTCTCCAAAAGTGCCATGGCAGTACAACAACATATACTTGCTACTATTGTTTAATAAAATTAAGCGAGATTATGAATTCTTGTGAAAATTTGGAGTAAATCATGTCGTATGTCACCTAAAAAATGAAAGAGAATTATTGGAGTACTTGAATAACAAGAACACCATGCACGTGGCAAATATCAACTACAGAAAAAAAGCAAACTAAGGCAAATAATTAAAATAAAATAATAATAATTCGGACAAATAAATCAATACTTTTTCATATGAGTAATCAATAATAATTATGTAAAATACCATGTGTCTTTGTGGCACCAACAGTTGGAAGCTTGCATGCAATGAACCTTACATAAGTTGACTATGGCGAAGCCACTACCGCACTCCAAGACATTTACAATGATGACCACTCTGTAATGGGTTCTGCGTGATGTATTTAGGGTAATCATTTAGATCTTCAATGCTCTCCTTTTGGTGCTTAGATCAAAGAACACAGGATCCTCTATTGAGTTTTCCCCTCAACACAACCTAATGGACGTCTGGAAGCATAACAGACGTCTGGAAGGCCGATCTGCTGGGATTTGATACTGAATCTTTCGTTCAATTTAGGTCAGGAGGACAATAATAGGAAGCTCGTATAAAGATTGAAGTTGTTGGCCGTAAATATCCAGTCACAAGCGTAGTTCCAGTTCGTTCAGTTCTGGATCCATCTTATTAAGTTCCAACAGCAAAGGTGTAGATCGAATTATTTCCGATGCTTAGATCAAAGAACATAGGATCATCTATTGTTTATAGGACGACAATCCTCAAACTCATGATAGTTCCTATTTGGGTACAAAAATTATGTTGCTTTGGAAGGATAAATTCGAACAATAAGACTGCGCTGCCATGCAGTACCCGACTTTGATTTAGGTTATAATATATTTGAATTCCATAATTATATTTTCACAGTGTTTGAATTCCATAATTATACTATATTCTCTTATTAGACTCCTTCAGATAGATTTTGAGAACAAGTTGACAGAACATGGAAGTAAGGAGTATGGATATGATATCCTTTTTATTCCTTAATCGCTTATGGGTTAAGTTTTAGATATCTCTTCATTAACATCTTTAATTAACTAAGTACGTGACAAGTTATTGCATAGACTGAAATTTAAGTATAACCTGATATTGATCTTATGAGTAGGTGTTTGAAATTTAAGCATAACCTGATAATGGTCTTATGAGCAGGCGTTTGAAGAGGTATTGCAAATAATAAGTTATGAAAAGGCAATATTCTTGAGCCCAAATATAAGGTAAGTAAGACGAAATCACATGCTTGAGCGGAGCTCCTGAACTCAAGACCAACCAATATTTGAGCGCCTGATCTCCAGACCAACCAAGATTTGAAGAACAAAAAACTATAAAGTTGGGACAGGGAGTATAGATGTTCATTTCACAGGTTAGCTCAATTTCTTCTTCTACTTCATTCCATTTCAAAGCTCTGTTTATATAAGTACGCATAGCATAAGAGAAATTTCCCTAACCCACATAAATTACAGAGCAATTTCTTATGTTTAAAAAATTGCATTTTGAGGGAGCAAATGTTGAGTTGACTTGTACTTGGGCAGGAAGACATGGACATTGTGGATATGCTTATAATAGCTAAAACAACAACACAACTTTGACTAGTAAGTTAAATTCAATTTTTTGATAACACAACTTTCACTAGTAAGTTAAATTCAATAAATTCAGTTTTTTGATAGAGTAAAGAAAGACAAAGATTTGACTGAATAACTTACAGTGGTTACTCTAGAATAGCAATGGTTGTCTTTCCATTTGCTCCAAAATAACAATAGTTGTCTTGTGGTTTGCTCTTGGCTTTGTTTAGCATCAGTATGGTTCCTCCAACAATAATTGTCTTGCCATTTGCTCCAATATGGTTTTGTTCCTCCAACTTACTAATTTGAAATTTTGATTTGGACACCAGGGCCATGAATTTTGTTGAGGTCCTCTTGTGAAGGTAGTGAAGGTAGTGAAGACGGTGTTGTCTAGGAGGTGGAGACGGTGGCAACATATTTGTCTATAGGAGGTGGACACCTAGCCGCGGAGTTGTGAAGGAAGTGGAGGTGGAGGCAGTGAATTTAATGAAAACATGGCCGCAGAGTTGTGAAGGAAGTGGAGGTGGAGGCAGTGACTTTAATGAAAACATGGCCACAGAGTTGTGAAGGAAGTGGAGGATGAGGTAGCGACTTTAATGAAACCTGAACATTTTCAAGGCAGTGACTTTAATGAAAGTTGAACATTTTCCACCCAAATAGTTTAAAGCCATAGTGTAAATCCCTAGACATACGTGGAGCTGAAGACATATGAAAAAATTTCAACTAAAATGATTAGTTTATTTAAATACCACCTCCTTGAAATGATCATTTGTCAGAGGTGATATTTTAGTCTATTTAAAGACCGCCTGACAAACCACTTTTAATAAAATAATTTCAATAAAACTTATTTTATCTAATAAAACTATTAAAACTTATGTTATCTATGCAATTGAAATAAAATAATTTCAATAAAACTTATTTTGTCTAATAAAACTTATGTTATCTATGCAATTGAAATGATCATTTGTCAGAGAATGATCATTTGTTAGACGTGATATTTTAGTCTATTTAAAAATGATCATTTGTTAGAGGTGATATTTTAGTCTATTTAAAGACCGCATGACAAACACTTTTAATAAAATAATAGTTTCAAGGAAACTTAGGTTATCTCATATTGAAAAATCACATTGAAAAATTGCATTGTATGATAACATTGAAAAATTACATTGTATGATATGCATTGTATGAGAGCAAAGTTGCATTATATGAGAGAAAAGTTAGGGTAAAATGATAAAACTTTGGGTAGAAAGTAAAAATTAAACATTGGGAATAGCGTAGTTTACAACAAGACTTGCAATTTATTCTCCAATGAGATGAAGACAAATGAGTTTTTTTTATTATATTAAAAAACAAAACTATGTTTCTCTATCTAAAACATTAGATATTGAGCCAAATATAAAGTCAACTAGCAAATTAATACGAAGTCAACTCTACATCGATTGCTAGAGTCCCTAAATGCCTTCGACAAGGACTAACAAGGCATTTGTATATGTTATATGCCTACACAAAACAATGCCCACATTAATTCTATTAGAGGTAGAGTTGTGGTCAAAGACCCCCATTTCTTGCAAACTTTCAATGAAATTATCTTGATATATCAATTTATTTGATGCTTTATTTTAGAGAAAGATTACTCAATGGGAAAATTGGATGATTGGTCCTTTATTGCCATAATTGCAACCATGGAGAGTTTTACCTCAAAAATTGAAACAAGCAAATTATTTTTTATAACCTTCAAAGCATCATACATATATTTGTAAAGTCCCAATTTATTAATGACGAAGACTTTCTCCAAGTTTTATATTTCTCCACATTTTTATTTATAAAACATTTCCCTTTTTCTCCTTATAACTAAATGAAGCTTATGTTATTATTGCTACATACTTCGATCAAGTTTTACTAATATGGTCCTAGAGTACAATGTATTGACATATAGGTTGTATAAGTATGGCTCCAGGGCTCTGTCCCAGAGATGTTTCGAATTTTTCTATCATAATAAGTTGGGGTACACTTCTCAATTTGGAAAATTCACCCAATTGTTAGACACATCTAGGGATGCTTTCCAAACTGACATGTACTAATTTGAAAAGAGAAAATGAGGTCAATAAAACCCTAAAAGTGCCTAATTCTAGACATATCACTAGATGACATGCAATATACTTCATATAATGTAGCATCTTGGTCAAGTTTCTGGTTGGAGCCTTTCGTTCACAACCTAACTCCTTGATTTTCTAATAGCATAGATTTGATTGATCTAGTAACTTTATCCTCACTAAATTCCCTTGGTGTGACAACTCGTGTGTATTTGATGCTTTCCTGAGCATTATGGATTGTTTTTCCAGTGCCTCTATAAGTATTGTATTTTAAAGTCTTGTAGTTAAACTTTTTATTATGGGTTTTAATTTTAACGAAGTTATTTTTTAAATCTTAATCAGAACTAGTTCTCAACTTAGTTTTGAATTTAAAAAGAAAAATGATGATGGGATGCAATATTATTATAAGAAATTATTATTATTATTATTATTATTTGTATTTTTAATGTGGGTATATTATATTTGTGGCCCAAGCCACTTGTCCATTACATACAAAAATGTTATTTCTTTAATTGTTAATTACATATCATTCATCCAACCATGTGTCACTCACATGCACAAGTAAATCCTCATTTAAAAATACAAAATAGTGATTATTCATCACCCAACTACTACACTTCCTATTTTTACTCCTAGATGTTCCCTTGATCCCCTCCTCTTTTCTTAATTAAGTGGGTGCACATGTAGTCACTACTCTTGTTAGTTATTTACTCTATTTAATATCTCACAAGCCCATTTTTTTCCCACACTTGTATTTGAATTTGAATTCCATGTTCCTCTTTCTTCTCCTTGATTTGTGGATGCACTAGCAATTAATTTTTAGTTAATTAAAAATATTTTTTTTCCATTTCATGCACATTCTAATAAGAATTTATTTTTCTAATGGTTTTTAAATAAACTATTATGTTTTTCCTTTTATGAAATATGTAATAACCTATATGTTCAATCAATCAACCATGCATTTTAACTTTTTCCAAACCAAATAAAATGCATGTGCTTAGTCAAACATATTTTTCATGTATGCATGACAACTATAATTGATACCAAGGGTGCCATGCTTCTCCATGCCCTTTAAGAGTTACCTTTCAATAAGTACCAAGTATTCCATGTTCACACATGTCCTTCAAACATCTAACTTTCTTTGGTGGTGGAAATGGTATAACAATTGAGACCATGTTAATTCAACTTGTTACTACCTTATTGAGAGACTAATGGTTATTGAGGAATAAGGATGCCACCTTACTATGCACCCCTCAACTAAACCTCATGAGTGGCAGAGTCTGTGGCCTACCCTCATGACAAGGTGCAATATTTGAGTAAAAGAATCATGAGCATTTCAACCTAGGAAATGGAAAAATGAGTGCTAGTAGGTGGAAAGATGAATTTGTTCCTCCTCTCTTGGTGATACCATGCACAACTTCCATGCAACCCCATTACCCATTTGTGGACTAATTGACAAGCATATTCCTTATGCTTGCATAGACTGAAATCAATACATTATAGTCCATAATCATAAATTAAAAAGATATCATTTATCACATGGCATATTATAACATATTGACTCGATCTAGAGTTCATACGATATTAACGCAATCCCATGTCAATGTGCACTTGTGACTTCCTTATCACACTTAACAAACCATAAGTGGCATCTAGTAATTAATGCATTTAAATATACATTCATCTATTTCAATGTTTCATGACCATGTGAACCAATACCATTAGTTACATCTTCTCATTATTTAATTTATCCATTCATGTTTATCATATCAACATTAAAACAATTCCCATTCGAAAATATCATCATGTCAGTTAAAACCAATCCAAAGTAGTCATGAGAGTTGAAGTTTCATCATCATAATATATATCAATAAACTGTGTCATTTTGAAATCGAAATGCCCTCAAATAATATGTTATCATCAATCAAAGTAGTTAGAAAAAAAGAGGGCACTACATATGCTTAGTGAAGGAGTAGCCAAGTAATTTTTTTTTATTCATGCCATCATAGTTACTATATGAAGCACCAAAGTGTGGTGCTATTTTTCCAGACATATGCACCAACAAGAGGAGACCTCTACAAAAAATGTATCCAAGTACATTTTTTAATAGGTGCATTGTTTATACATTGACATATGTTAAGCCCTAGGTATTGAGTTATTACATTTCTATTGTTATATTAGTGTTGTCCTTATTGATTAGCTAGGCCCTTTAATGGTAAGTTAAACCTTGTACACTTTGTTTCCTATATATATCAAGGAGACGTAGTTTTAGAGATCATCTCATCTTGTGCATTTGTTATATTGTAAAAGGAAGTTTCCCTCTTGAATAGGTTTCTCATTCAGTGTTCTATCTCATTCTCAAGGAGTGGAGTTACATCTCTTTCTATTTTTATGTTATTTGGGTGTTTGGTGCATAACATTTGGTTTCAGAGTATACGATCGTTGGGTGCAACTTCTTCAAATGAGTCATCTTGGTATTTTCTCTATAAATTTTTTCCTAGGAATTTTCAAAAGTGAATATTTGGGAGCCTGAGGAGACATAGTGAAATACTTGTGGTAAAAAAATTATTTTCTATTTTGCTATATTTTCAGAAATATAGGTTGTGGAAATTATGGTTTTATACTAGTCCCGAAACTAGTCTCAAACATGTGTTCTTGGTAAAACAATCATATCTAAACCTAAAAAAGTCCAAATTTAATGCCACTAGTTACATTGGAAAGAAGATAGATCATACTATTTCATGTCCAATTTTCATGATTAGATATGAAAAATTGGGCACGTGGCAAGCCATACAAGTTCATTCTCACGAAAGAGACAAAAACAACAAGTTTTGGGAAATTTATCAAAACTTTCTCTTGGCACATTGGAATTTCATCAAGCCTGTGGCATTGCAGAAAAGACGTATCATAATACTAAAGACCTAAATCTTAGACTCAAAGGGGTTGAAATTTCATATATACTTCAAGAGAAAGGTAGGTTAACAAGATAGTCTACAAACCAGGGTTTTTAAAGGTATGTTAATTTGAAATTAGAATAACTTTTGATTGGAAGATCTGTTTTTGGTGACCCAAAATTTGTGATAAAGAGAAAAAATAGGATTGTTATTATTTTCTCACGTTGCAAAGAGTTCTACAAAAATGTATACTCCTAAACCTCCAAATAACTCATACGTGACTTTTAAAGAAAGTGAAGACTTGGGATACCAAGTATTTGAATTAGGGAAATCTTGAGATAAAAAATGGGTCTCAAAACAAAAGGTGTATTATCAAAATCAAATTTAAAAGAACTGATAGGCTTAAAAATGATGATATCAACCATAAGGGTAAATATTTTTGGAGGGAAATGAAGAAAACTACCTTTTTAATTGTATTTTCGACTTATATCCTTATAGGTTTACTCAAATTTCAAGTGTAGGCTCTCGTTGGATGTCGAATTAAATTCCACATCCAACGAATACCCACTCTGCCTACTTTTGATAGACCCACAATGAGATAAACTAGAAATACATGATTCAAGAAACATTTTTTTTCAATGTATTTCTAGTTTATCTCACTGTAGGTCTATCAAAAGTATGTAGAGTGGGTTCTCATTGGATGTGGACAAGTCAAAAATATGATTTAAGAAAACAGTTTTGTTTCTTTCCCTTTGAAAATTCATCACTCTTATTTTATTATTTTACTTAGGAAGCCCATTTTAGACCTTGAATTCCCCCTAATGCCCAATTGAGGAACCAATTTGATGATATGGGTGATAATGTGTTGAAAAGGGTCGATTTAGCACATTCACGAGAAATCCTTAAAAGAGAAATTGAAGATAAAATGGATCAAAAGATGGTACAATTACAAAATCCCATGGAAGCCATGCTCTTACATATCCTAGCTGAGAGGTTCTATAAAGTAATATCGTGACACAAGGAAATAATTTAAATACTGAGAACAAAATTGTTGAACAATAGTCACGTACGGGGAAGATTTTAACACATTTGGAGAACACAAAGATTGAGTACCAAAATCATTATCATTCATCACTCCAAGATATGCATAATTGAAGATTCAACTCGGGACCAAGGAACTATTGAAATCCCAAGATCGATATGAGGAAAATTGATGGTAAATATCCTATAATTAGGGAAACATTTGATGTCTAAAATGGGCCTCCTAAGGAAAATAATAATATAAGAGTTATTAATTTTCAAAGGGGAAAAAAGAAAACTACTTTTTTAATCATATTTTTTACTTAGCTTCCTATAGGTTTACTCAAATTTCAAGTGTAAGCACTCATTGCATGCAAAATTAAATTTTGCATCTAACGAGTACCCACTCTTCATACGTTTGAGAGACCCACGGTGAGATAAATTGGATATACATAAAAACAATGTGTTTCTTGAATTTCCATTTTATTTCATTGTGGGTCTATAAAAAGTATGCGAAGCGGGCACTTGTTGGATGTGAAATTTAATTCTACACTCAACGAGTTCCTACACTTGAAATTTGAGTAAACCTATAAGGAGATAAGTAAAAAAATACAATTTAAAAAAATTAGTTATTTTTTTTCCATTCCAGAATATTAACCTTATGGTTGACATCATCATCTTGAATCCTATTGGTTCTTTAAAAGTTTATGTTGATATAATTTTGTTTTTGTTTTGAGACCCTTTTAACCTCAAAATTTCTCTAATGAACATGGATATTCTAGATGGAGAAAATCTTGGATCTACACCAAGTGCCAACTTTACAAAAGGTATCTCTTCCATCCTTGTATTTAGAACCTATTTGATTTTTCTGGTACCAATGACTTTATGAATGAAAAAAATGATTTTATTGTCCCTTGGTCCATTTTAATGGATGAATTGAAAGAACATTATGGGGATACTAAGAGAAATACATTCTTTAGTCATTGATAAATCTTTGGTAAAGAGGTCCAATTATAGAGCACATTTAGAAATTTCAAAAGTTGAGTTTTTGAGTAAAGAACGTTTCAAAGGATAATTTGTTAGATCTCTTTAAGGGAACTTTAAAGGAGAGCATTAAACATGAGGTGTGTCTCTTGGAACCTAAATCCCTGGAGCATGATTTTAATAGGGCAAGGAAAGTTGAAAGTAAAAATATGGATACTAGAAGGGTGACCACTAACAACTATAGAGAGCACCATGTTCCTTTTCCTAACCTCACTCAACCAACAAAGTTGACACCTCAACAAATGGATGAAAGAAGAGCAAAGGGATTATGTTTCAATTTTGATAGCAAGTATAGTAAAGGGCATAAGTGCAATGAAAGGAGATTATTCTACATAGATTGTGAAGAGGAAGAAGATCAAGAATTACAACCATCACAGGATCTAGAACTAGAAGAGACTACTCCAACGATATCTTGTCATGCATTAGTTTGCATCAAAACTCCACAAACTCTCGAGATAGAAGAATATATAAAAAACAAAAAGGTAACAATGTTGATTGATTTTGGTAGTACCCATAACTTCATTAATTGCAAATTATCTGAACTTCTCAAATGATTTATATATCTAACACTAGAGTTTCAAGTAGTGATTGTAGATTGTGGTAACACAAATTGTTCATGGAAGTGCCATAATATTAAGATCACTATGTGGGAGTATTTATTGGATACATTAATGAATGCAGTCCAAATGGGTGGTGTTAATGTTGTATTAAGGGTCCAATGGTTACAATCATTGGAAACAATGGCTCTTAATTTTCATGAACTTTTCATGAGATTTTTTTGGAAGGAAAGGAAATTGAACTCGAAGGTATCAAAGGGAAACCCTCTAAAGTGATATTATCTAATAGCATGACAAAAGTGCTAACAAAGGGAGACAATTGTGCTCACTAGATGTTGAAACATCTATTCCTTTTGTTCCTGTGGATCTCCAAAAAGTTTTTTTAAAACAGAAAAAGGGGGAATTATAATAAAATTTAAAATAACGTTGGACGACGTCCGGGAAATACAATCTGATAAGAAATGAAATTAAACTTGCAACATAGTATGAGATAATAATTGTTCTATTTGTTAATATAAACAAATCTACTATTCCATGTTCCCCAAAACCAAAAATTTTCCCCTTATACAGTTTACAAAATACCCCTAGGATAAGTATACAAAAATGGAACATTTAAACTAAGAAGCTTAGTTGGTGTGGCCATCGAAATGTTATTTCTCTGCTTCTCGATCCAGTGCATTTAAGTCCAGCAAGACTAAAGCCATTGCAGGGGAGGAGGCTGCATCAAATTGATCAAGTGTTGCTGAAGTTCCTGCTACTTGTTGAGCTTGGGTCATCAAATATTCAATTTGTTGTCGAAAGGCGTAACGTTCATCTTTAAGTTGAGATATTTCTTGTTTTTACTTCACAAATTCTTGTAATGTTGTGAGAAGGTGGGAGGAGATTCCATTGAATCTAATCTAGAGAGTGAGGACCGAGTTGCAAGTGTCATCTAATTCCCCTTCAAGTTGTTCTAATTGACGCGTCCTTCTCCTATATTCACGAGCGACCATTTTTGTCTGCTGAGTCCTGAATTCTTGAGAAGGAGAATGAGTTGATAAGTCAACTAAAATTTAGAGACCAAGGACAGAGAGATTGTCAACACCTAGGAAGATATAAGGAGCCATAACAACATTCCCTTTGGTCCTGAATTTCCTCCACATCTGAATTCCCAAGCCGTCATTTACTGCCCACCTTTGAAAATCATATCGAAATGTTACAACCAATATGTGTGTACTTCCTCCCATCCCACATTCCTAAGAATTCATGCTTCGAGTGAGTAGAAAGGATTGTTGCCTCCATGTGAATTTGTGACACAGTAAGAGCACTGCATGATGAGAACGTAAAGGGAATGAAATGACTTGGAGGTGAATTATGTTGACATTGTTGAGAATAACATGTTGAAGTGATGTGCAATGCGTTGAAGGTAATATTGGGTGGTGGGCTACCGGGGGGGTTCCCCCCCTCATTTTTACTATGCAAATTTGTTTTACTTAAACTTAAGGAGACAAAGGAATTGGCCCCGAACTTTCGAGAGAGGAACCCTGAGGATTTTTGGGTGGAACTAAACTTTTCTTGTTTGCTAGTCATGGGATATATTCAAAGGATTGTGTGCCATTTACTAAGATAATTCCATCTTGTAGTCGCAATGCGTGATTGGCCATATTATTAGCCTCCTTATTGTTTATTCTCAACACATGATAGAAGCTTATGGAATCAAAAGATTGTGTTTCCATGTGGATTCTACCGATGATGCCTCGAAGATGGATGTTGTTTGAGTTGGAAAGAAATCTTGCATGCTTGATTATAAATTTGGAGTCTCTGGTCACCATGAGGTCATGGATACTCAGTCCCTTTGCCAATTTCAATCCTTGGAGAAGTGTGTAGGCATTTGTTTGATTATTTGTAGAGTTTCCTATGTTCCATGCATATGACAATTTCTTATTTCCTCCTGGGTCATAAAGCACCCCTCTAACACCTGTTTCCCCGACAAATATCCAAAAAGTTATCGACAATCATTCCAAGGTATTTGGAGAGATGCCTAAAGGTATTCTTCCTACTTGAGATCATAACCATGCTATTCATTTGCAACTCGGAAGTGTACCACCTAACATCAGACATTACAAGTACCCATATGAACAAAAGAATGAGGTTGACCATATGGTTCAATAAATGTTAGAGGTTAGCATCATTCAACCTAGGAAAAGTGCTTTCTCTTCACAAATGGTGATGGTTTACAAAAAGGAAGGTTCATGGTGTATGTGTCTAGATTACATTGAACTCAACAAAATGACCATTAAAGATAAGTTTCATATTCATGTCATCAATAAACTATAAGATGAACTGCAAGGAGCAATATTCCTTACAAAGTTGGATCTTTGTTATGAATATCATCAAATTAGAATGAAGGAAAAAGACATCCTTAAAACAACCTTTATAACACATGAAGGTTGTTATGGGTTTTTGGTGATGTCGTTTGGCCTTACTAATCCACCTTCCACATTTCAAAGCTTGATGAATTCTATTTTCAAACCCTTCCTCAGAAAATTTGTGATAGTATTTTTTTATGATATATTTATTTATAGCAAATCTTGGGGAGAGCATGTACAACATGTTGACATGGTCTTAAAACTATTGGAAGAGCAATAACTATATGCAAATTCTTCCAAGCGTGCCTTTAGGGTTTGGGAAGTGGAATATTTAGGTTGTATTGTATTTGATGAAGAGGTCAAAGTGGACCCTAACAAAATTAAAGCTATTATAGAATGACCAATTCCCTAAACCTTGAAGAATATTAGAAGATTCTTAGGATTTCCAAGCTATTACCACAAGTTTGTTGAGAATTATGGTCAAATAGAAACACCTCTAACAACGTTATTAAAAAGGACACATTTTCTTGGACTCAAGAAGCAACCAAAGCTTTTGAAAAACTTAAGGAGGCTATGTATAGAATTCTTGTCTTGGCCATGCCTGACTTCACAAAAACCTTATTGTGGAGTGTGATGCCACAGGAAATGGCATTGGTGCAATTTTAATGTAAGAAGGAAGGCCCCTTGCCTTTGAAAGCTACCAACTTAAAGGAAATAACTTACTCAAACCCATTTATGAAAAGGAAATGTTTGCCATATTGCATGTAATAAAGAAATGACACCCTTACCTAATAGGAAGACACTTCAAGGTAAAAATAGATCATTATAATATGAAGTACTTCTAGAATAATAATTATCGTCAGAAGAGCAATAAAAATGGTTTACAAAGATGCTAGGTTATGACTTTGAAATTATCTACAAAAAAGGAAAACAAAATGTGGTAGTAGATGCACTTTCAAGGAAAGAAGAAGACACATAGGGCTCACCTTGTGTTATTTCTGTTCCGCAATCTAATTGGGTGGAAGAAGAAAGAATAGAATGGAAGAAAGATCAAAATGTATGCAATGTCATTCAACTACTACAAGAGGACAAAATCGCATTAAATAAATGTATATGGAATAATAATTCATTTTGGTATCAAAATTTCCTATATTTATGTAAGAATTCCCAACTCAAACAAAAGGTCCTTTGGAATTGCACACTTCTCCTATAAGAGGACTTCTGAGGTTCCTAAAAACTGACCACATGATCAAGAATGATTTTTTTGGGGAAGGTCTTAAAATTGATGTTCAAAAGTTTGTGTCTGAATGCTTGGTTTTCCAACAAACTAAGGGAGAGACAATCAAGACACCATGTCTCCTACAACCGTTAGCCATACCAAGTCAACGTTGGGAAGAGGACTCAATGGATTTTATTACAAGTCTACCAAATTCCAAAGGAAAGAATGTCATCATGGTAGTGGTGGATCGACTCAGAAAGTATGCCCATTTTTGTTTTCTTTCTTATCCTTTTAAATCACGTATAGTAGTTACAACATTCATAAAACAATGCAGAAGCTGCATGGAATCCCCAAGATTGTTGTAAGTGATAGAGATCCAAATCTCACTGGTAATTTTTGGATTGAATATTTTCTTGATTGGGTAGCCAATTATCTCACAACTCCTCTGTCCATGCTAAATCCAATGGGCAAATTGAGATCATGAATAAATTTCTAGAAGGGTATCTTCATTTCTTTGTATCGGATAAACATACAGAATGGGTCAAGTGGTTTCTCTTGCTATAATGGTGGTACGACACACCATTCCACACTATAAAAAAATATCCCCATTTATGGCACTTTATGGCTATCATCCTCCATCCATCACATCACCCTTGAGAGGGAAAGTGGAGGTTCAAGCAATGGAGGACCACATAGAGCACCAACAAAAGGTTCTCCAACTATTGAAGGACGACTTGGATATAGAAAAAATTAGGATGAAACAACACACATATTGACATTGCAACAAGAGGGAATTTGAAGTGGGGGATTGGGTATTTCTGAGGCTACAACCATACAAACATATGTCCCTCGAGCAAAAAAAAAAGGACAATAAATTAGTCCTCAGTACTATGGTCCCTATAAGGTGTTGTAGAGGATTGGAAGTATGGATTACAAATTGGAGTTGCCTCCATCTTCACATGTACATCTAATATTTTGTGTTTCTTGCTTAAATAAGGTAATTGGAGGCAAGATCCCAATTCAAACTACTTTTTACTAAATATTAATGAAGAAGGGAAAATCATACTTGAACTGGAAACAATCCTTGAAACATAGATCAAACAACTGCAAAAGTGAGCAATTATTGAGTACTTCATCAAGTCGAAGAACCTACTAGTAGAATAGGTGACATGGGAAGATGAGTTCTTCATGTAGAAACATCCACAACTAATCAAGTGTTGAGGGAAACACTTGTTTGAAGGGGAGGGGCATGTTAAGCCCTAGATATTGAGTTATTACATTTTTATTGTTATATTAGTGTTGTGCGTATTACTAGACTAAACCCTTTAATTGTTGTACCCTTTGTCTCCTATAATATATCAAGGAGACCTAGTTTTATATAGGATCTCATCTTTTGCATGTGTTATATTGTAAAAGGAGGCTTCCCCCTTGAAGAGGCTTCTCATTTATTCTTCCATCTCATTCTCAAGGTGTGGAGTTACTGTCCTTCTATTTTTATGTTATTTGGGTGTTTGGTGCATAACATTTGTTGTTAACAGAAGCTTAAAGGAACATAATCTTTTGTTGTTATGTTTATACATAAAGAAGTGAAATTGTCTCCTTGATTCACAAGTATGCCTAGTGGAGTAGCTAGGTTTTTTTTTTTTTTTTTAATTCATGCCATGTTAGTTAATATATGAAGCACCAAAGTGTGGTGCTCCTATTCCATAAATATGCACCAACAAGAGCATACCTCCATAAAAAAATGTATCCAAGTACACTTTTTATAATAGGTGCATTGTTTATGACATTGGCATACAACTGCTAGTAAATGTAAACTATGGAATCTTTAACTGGTGCCTTTAGTTGATATAGCACACCATTCATGGTGAGCCATATAAAATTCTCAGCATCATCAGTGAAACATAAAACCCTTTTGGTGAGTTAGTTTCCTATGGGAGCATCATCTTATGAAAGATTTATTTATTTATTTATTTTGCCAATGCCCCTCTAGTGCAAGTGTGTTGTGGCACACCATTGCATCTAATTATGAAGCATACTCTAGCACTTGTAACAATGTAACGCACAATAGAATATTTCTACAAAAACCTTCACCCATCACCTTTCCCAAAACCCTCATTAAAAAAACTCAACCAACCTCCTTCCTCAAAACCACCACAAATTTTAAACTCTAAATATTAACTCTAAAAAACCCTCCTCTAAAAGCTTGTTTCACGACACTGAATACTTTTATTAGAAAACTAAATATATCTTCATAACATAGAAAAAGTAATAAGTATTCTCCCATTAAGTTATATAACAGCTTCTAATCTCTTCTAACATAGTGGGTTAGATCAATCAGTGCAAACGAATTGTTTCGAGGTAGAGTTCTCCATGTGATCTCCCACTCTAGTCTAGTTAAGCCTCGTTGGATTATTGGCTATTATTGTGATTGGAAATTGAGCTAGCTTCTATCTATATATTTTTTGGAAGAGAGGGAGATCGCACAAAGTTTTCCTTTAAAAAAATGTAAAAGCTTATCCAACAAATATATGTTTATCATTCAACCAATCAAGCAATGCGGTGTCTCTATTTCATCAACTAATAAAAAAAAACCTTTAAACCTTCGTTGTTGGATATTTTGAATAAACAAATAAATAAATATTTTTTCCACCACAAATTAACAAGTTTATTCCTAAGTTAACATCTTAACTTCATAAAGTCAAATCAATTCTAAACCCTAACTCCATGTCCAAATTCATCCCCTTTGAATAAGTTTTTTTTATAATATCAGTAAATAAGTAAAATATTTCCCTTTGTTGAGAAACAACTTTTACAATCTTGAGTTCAAAGATAATTTTTCCTTTTCCTTACTTAGATTTGCGCCTCTCGTTACTTAACTTGCATATCCCCAAAGTAACTTTGCATATCCCTGAAGTAGGCAAAGTGAGCACTAAAGGGAATATGGTGACTTCATGGAAAGTGAGCACTAAAGGGAATAGGGTGTGGATACATTACAAAAAGATAGGAAGAGCACTTTTTATTGGATAGTAGGCCCCTTAAAGATTTTTTCTTATATCCAAGTTTCTTCTTTGTTGTCACATGATTGATAGTGTATAGTAGAATTATGTGTTTCTTAGTTAGTTAACTAAGTTTGTCCATCGATAGCTATGGTGGAGCCATTTAATGAGCTCCACACATTTCTTATTTATTTGTACATGGATGTTATTCATGTGTTTAGTGCCAATAAAAATTATCTTTTGATAGGATAATCATTAATGGATGTGGAAGGACATGATGAAGGAGGTCATGAGACATGTTCACCATGAGATCAACCTTATATCGACATTAGTCAGGGTTTCTGATGGAGGTATTTTGAGGTAGAATATTTTTATGATCAATGGATTAGTAGGAAAATGAGGCCAATTGTTACATCTTGGGACATCTTCGTTGATTATCGATACAACTAAATCAAGGGTCAATCACCAGTGGATTGGATAAGATGAACACTACACAATGCATAAGAGGATCATTACATCAACAATTTTCTATATTATTCATTCATGTCTGATGTGTATGTCCATGTTAGATCCACATGGTTCTACCATGCATGAATGAGAAAATATAAGAGGTATTGAGCATATAAAAATTGAATATCTTCCTACAATTTTGATAACGACATCTTGAGGTTAGATACATTAAATACATTGCACTTCATTTAATGTTGCTTGTTCAATGGACTCGCTAGAATATTATGTAAAGGCTAGTAGGATCATTGAGAAGATGATTGTTCATTGATTTTACTTGGTGAAGAAAATTCCTAAATTTGAGACGTTTCCCAGTTCATTCTCCTCCTTGTCACACCATCTATTCACATTGAATGATGTGAAGAGAGATGCATGTGTTGTGACATCGATGAGACAAAATGTTGATGGTAATTGCCCATCATTTTCAAATGGGTGAAAATTAGGATTCTATGTAAATGTGAGTGCAATGGAATTTTTTTTGTGAGGCAAGATACCATTATACTCTAGTCCATTGCTACCACATGCATCCTCAAAAATGGCCTAAGAAGCCTTACATATACATTGAGAACATATGCATGCATGAATCATGAAAATGGTGGTGAGAGTGAGTTTGTTTGTGAGCCATAGTCAACACACCACATGGAATTCCAAATTGTAAATGGTAAATGCTAATTGGTTTGGAGTGATGGAAAATGCAAGAGATCCATGTCTTTAAAAAAATTCCTTCAGCATTAAAAAACTATATATTCGAAAAGGGTCAATATCTAAAATAGGTTAAACATACCCCATTCCTAGTGAAATTTGAACCATGGGTTCTCGAAGAGCCCCTCTACAAGTCAAAAGTCTCTTCTCAACTAGAACCTCCAAAAAACAATGAATTACACAATCATATGAGTAGCAGCTAGCCAAATAACCTCCAAGGAATCTTTGTGACCATAGTCATCTCCTACTTATAAACTAGGAAACTATGCCAATTACAACCGTCAAGATGGTTTATAATTTGAATCAAACTTGCAACCCAATTGCAAAAATAATTGTTAGGTATAATTTTTGTTGCTACTAACTTATACTAATGTGTAGAAACCATGTTGCAACCATCATGTATTTAGCTCAACAACGCTAAAATGGATGACAAAAGGAAACATAAAGCAACATGTAGTAAAACATCTAATTTCCAAGAATGAAGTTGGTAATTCTTGTTATGTATTAGAATCTTGTAAAGATTGTCTTTACTTGTAAAAGAACAATTATAACACTTTCATATACCATGCATCCCAATATGGGTATTGTGCCTATTATATAATTATTGTGGAGTAGTTATACATGAGCACTTATGGATTGCCAAAAGAGTTGGGCATTTGTTGTTCCATCCTCTAATTGTTTTTAAGCCATAGAAGGCCACTGCTCAACAAATGGTGGAGAAACTATATTGAAGCATAAAAAGGATCATGACTTGATTGCATCCTTTGCAAGGCCTCAAAGGAAATTGGTGCCATTTACCTATATGGTATCCATCATGTTAGCTTTCGAGTTACTCCAAAAGTATTTACACAATGTTTAGGGTTGTTTCATGAGATTTAGGGTACATGGCATATGTCCAACCTCTGGATGGTCAGTGATGGATTTCTACATGGGAGATGATCCACAATAGACTTTGACTTACACATTGGAGATGGTTTTCTCAATGGATGCTTGACCTTGGTTGGGTGCTTGCTAGTCATTCATCCCTAAGGCATTTGAGTTCACTTGATAGCTTGGGGGATGTCATTCATGATGGCCATATGGAGAGGTTTTCTTGCTTAGAGAACACCCTACTCAAGAGGACAATCTTTGTGCATCTTGGAGCAGGACATCAAGTCTTAGACAACATGGGGTAGTTTGAATTCTTGTATGGAAGCTTTGAGTTGTCACGGGGACACTTAGGTTGTGACAATGTTCATGCAAAGGGAGTGGATCCAATGGAGAATATGGCTTAGGAGGAGCGATGGAGTCCACATGGGCTTGTGGGTAAAAAAGTGTGGACACACCTTCTGTAGCTACTCATCAATTTGGAGCCCTTAATTGTGTACAACATCACCTTGGAGCTTGACATGTTTACCCTTGAGTGTATCACTCCACTTGTGAGAGCCTACATGTGATTATTGTAGGTTGCTTGTAAGGGCATTAGCTCAGATTGTATTGTTGCCATCACTTACCTTCCATAAATATAGAGGAAGGATAGAGCCCTTTACTCATTTCATATCACTCATTATTCTTGTTCACTCTTGTGTAAAGATGTGACTAGGAGTATCACATTAGTAATCCTCTATCTCTTATATATTCATTTGTACTTGATCTCTCTCTCTTTGAGTCGCTAGGGTTTCTTGATTTTCTTGGAGCATATTGAAGTCTAGGATTAGGGATTCATCCCTTGGATATCTGGGGATTAGGGTTTTGAGATGAAACCCTAGGTTGTATTTGGTGAACAAGAAGAAGAGAATGGGACATCTTGCCTTGGAGGACTAGCTTGAGTGATTCAAGTTTGTTGGATCTCCTTGGTTGAGTTAGATTTTTCCATTGCTTTCCATAGCTAGAGTTTTTGAGAGCTAGTGTATTGTACTAGACTTTTGATAATGCTATGGTATGGACATGAACTTCATCTTAGGCATATAAATGAACTTTTCATCTATCTAGTACTTGTGTGAATTGAATATTTGGTTTTCAACCATCTATGTTCTTCGTGGTTTGTAATTTTCAGCTATATATGTCTTATCGATTGACATAAGTCAAGGGAAATTATATTAAGTGATTTAACATTGTAATTGAAGAAGATAAGGGTTGTTTTACTATTGTATTTACTATTGTAAATAAAGGGTTTTCATATTTGGTTTATGCATAATAAGATTTCACCCTAGAGGGTTGAAACTTACCATAACACTTTGGTATCTTTTCTTTTGCATTACCTAGAAGTTTGAGGTTGTTAAGGATTGAAATATTGTCTGTCGTTGCCGCTATTTTGTTTTGTATTTCATTATATCCCTAATTTTAAAATTTCATAGGGTTAAGATCCAAGAAGCCTCGAGTTAAGAGGTGAAATTTATGAATTCCAAATTCTAATAAATTTTCACATGGTATCAGAGATTTTCTGGTTGAGATCGCTCAATGTGTAAGTGGGAGCTTGTGCTTCAGATGAAGATAACCTGGGAAAGGTATTGACCTTGTTGAGTTTGTTGGGTGTGAAACCCTAGGTTGTTTGGGATAAGCACCTTGACCCTTAGCCTTGGAAGGGTTGGTTCTTCTTTATATTACAAATTTTATAGGATGGATATGGCTTTGGTCTCTTGCTTGTCCTCTAACACTATGTCTAGTGTTGGACAATATGTGGACAATGGAGCTTCAAGACATACGACATATGATAGGCCTTTATTAAGCATGATTCAAGAGCAAGAGGGAGACATGAGCATGGAGCTTGGCGATGATGCCACTTACCTTATGACAGAATTTGGATCCATTTCCTTCTAGACACTTATAGGTGATGTACTTGAATTGAGTAATATTGTGTTTGTTACTTGGTTGAAGAAGAATCTTCTTTTAGTACCCTATAAGGCATATCTTCATTGTATGGCTAAATTTGATGCTCAGGAGGTCATCTTTAGAAGACAAACCCATGTTGTGGCAAAAGGGGTTCATGTTGGAGGTCTTTTTAGGTTACAGGAAGATTCAGTGAATAATGGTGCTTTGGTGCATGGTTGTACCAAAAAGTGTAAGTTATGGCATATGTGTCTTGTTCATTTTCTTTATGGAGCACTTCCTATCTTGAAGAACTTAGTGCAAGGAATGCAAGACCTCAAGATAGACAAGGAAGGTGCCTACAAAGGATGTGATCTTGGTAAGCACGTCAAGGTTTCTTTTCCTAGTGGTGAACATAGATTAAGAGGGAGCCTTGACCTAATTCATTCATATGTGTGTGTACCTATGTCTTCCTCTTTCTTAACATGTAGTTTGTATTATGTCACTTTTATTGATGAATTCTCTCATAGGACCTAGATCTATTTTTTGAAGACTAAGGATGAACTGTTCAGTAAATTCATAAAGTGCAAGGCCTTCATTGAAAATCAAACAATAAGGAACATCAAAGTACTTCTCTCTGATAATGGAGGAGAGTATACCTCCACAAAGTTTGATTCTTCTTGTAGGGAAGATAAGATAAAGAGGGAGTTGATAGTGCCTTGCAACTCATAACAAAATAAGGTTGTTGGGAGGAAGAACAAGTCGATTATTAATGCTACTAAGTCTCTAATTCGTGACATGGATTTTCCTATGTGTTTTTGGGTTGAGGCTTGTAATACAACTATGTATATCTTGAACAGGTATCCTCATAGGATCTTGAAGGACATGATGTCAAAGGAGGCATTTACGTGTGAAATCAAACTCTATTTCATTTATGTGTGTTTGGTTATCTAGTTTATATCCATGTGCCTAAGGAGAAGAGGACAGAGTTGGAACCCTCAAGTATCAAGGGTATCTTTGTTGGATATAGTGAGACTTTCAAGTCTTACAGAGTCTATATTCATTGCAAAATAAGACAATAGTGAGTAAAGATGTGAAGTTTGACAAGGATGTATGATCTTCTAGTTCATATATTATCCTTCAATGATTGAGGAGAATGAGGAGGCTATTGTTCCAGAGACTAATTCAAAGATTGAAAATGAGTTAGATTCAGAGGGAGATGAGGTGAGATTATGGTTGGACATGACCTCACCTTATACTCTAGCTCATAAGAGACTGATATGGCTCACTCAAACATTGCAGGAGGCTCGAGAGGATATAGGAGTATTGCGATATTTACTGAGAATGAGTATACCTCCTAAGAGATATGCTAGCCACGTTGCATTGGTTTCTTCCACTTGTGTGCCTTCTAGTTTTCTTGAGGAAGAGAGGTGTGAAATTTTGATGGAGTGTTCGGTATAATTTGTGACAAGGGTGTACATATAATACTTACTTAAAAGTTGTGTGTTAAGCACAGACAAAATTGAAATAAGAACTAGAAACCCTAGATCTACTCTAGATCTATCATTCTCAAGCTTGCATTGTTCATGGAATAAAATAAACAAAGCACGAAAAGAGATCATAACATGAATAGAAAACTTACAAATAATTAAATAATGTCTTCATACCAAATAGATAGGCCAAATATACAATTGGGGAGAAGACTTGTTGAAGATTTGCAGGCTCCAAAGCCCCTTCCTGGAGATGGGTTCTTGGCTTCCTTGGTGTGTGAGATCCCCTCCTTCATTGGGTGTGCAAGGTACTTGAAAATGAAATGCACTATCAAGAGGAAGAGGTCCTAAAAATTTCTAGTGTAATTTTGGCAGCATGTCCTTACTATAAATGGATGGAATTATCGATGAATTGACCTCAAGACTTTATTTATAGGGAAAATAGTGGTTAAATACCCTCAACGTGGTCTTCAAAATAGTGGTTAAAGATGACTAAATAAAGGTTGAGAATAGCAATTAGGGTTTATAAAATTCTACATATATTTAATTTCCCTTTTTGGCAAATTTGGGCTGGAAACAGTCGAAAATGGTTATTTGGTGGAGTTGTGTAGCTTTTGGGGGTACTTTTTGCACTAGTAGCGCGACATTTAGGGGTAGTATCTATGCTACCCCTTTTTGGTAAAAAATAGGCTTTGACTCAACAACTTTCGTAGGTCAAATAATGGTGGAAAATGAGGTGGAATTTAGCTAAAACATGTTGATAATGGTATATTTCGGTAAGACTAACTCCGGGTTTGTAGTTGATGGCAGTGTTGTAGAGTACATGAACAAGATTGATTGATTCTCTAAGATAGAGGCAATTTCCCATGTTATTACTCTTGCTTCAGGATTCTTAGGACAAGGGAATTGACCTAGTTTGGGTTGTTTTGGTTATCAAACGATATGAGGTACATGAGAGGGATTATCATGTTGGTAGGTTGTTGATAGCCTTGCATAAGTTGTTATATATTCCATGAGCTTCGTATTTCAGGATTCTTGAGTTGAATTTTGCATATTTCTATCTTTGGGACTTTGATAGATGTGATCCACTTGTCTTGATCTTGTATGGAGATGTGATTATGTTTACAAGATGTCTTGGACAACTCATGATGTGGTGTCCATTGATTTTGGCCCATGATGTTGACTTGGAGGATGATGGAGTTTGGCAGGTTGCTTATGTTAAAGCTTACATTCCTTCATATTCACAGGTGGTTAGTATTCTTTGGAGGATCAAGATGTTGTGATAACATGGATGATAATTTATTTATAGGAGACAATGGTTGATTTTGGGATTGTAGCAAGTATATATTTGCAGGTAGAAAGTTTGGTGGAGTTGCAGAGGGAGTCGACATGTGTTGGTGTAAATACTCTCCTCATAAAGAGGGAGTGTTAGCTTTTAGGTTACTATGAAAGTGTTTACTCTATGTTTGGGGGTTCTTCATGGGATTTAGGGTACATGGTGCATGTCAACCCTGAGATGGTTGATGATGGATTTTCACATCGGAGATGGTCCATGATGGAATTGCACATTGGAGATGACTTAGTCAAGGGTTTCTTTACCTTAGTTGGGGGCTTGGTTGGCATTCTTCCCTAGGGCATTGGAGTTCTCTTGAAATCTTGGGGGACATTCTTCATGATGGCCACATGGGGAGGTTTACTTGCTTAAAGAATGCTCTATTTAGGAGGAGTATCATTATGCATCTTGGATGAGGGCATTGATCCCTAGATAGCATGGCATATCTTAGATTCCTATATGGAGGCTTGGAATTGGCTCAATGATGCTTGGGTTGCGACAATGTTCATGCAAGGGGAATGGACATAGTGTGGTACATGCTTAGGAGGAGTGTTGGAGTCCATATGGGCTTGTGGTAGAGGAGTGTGGGCACACCTTGTGTAGCTATGTCATCTTAGAGCCCTTATTGTGTATGAAATGATCACCTTGGATCTTGACATGTGCACCCTTGGAGTATAGTGTTGCACTTGTGTGAGCTTACATGTGATTATTTTAGGTTGCTTGTAAGGGCATTGGCCCTCATCATATTATTAGCCTCCCTTGTCTCCCATATATATATATAGGAAGGAGAGAGTCCTTTACTTGTTTCATATCACTCATCATTCTTATTCACTCTTGTGTAGAGGTGTGACTAGGAGAAGTGCACTAGTCATCCTCTCTCTTGTGTATCTTCATTTGTACTTGACATCTCTCTCTCTCATGGTTACTAGGGTTTATTGATCTTCTTAGATCACCTTGAAGTCTAGGATTAGGGTCTCGACCTTCGAGATTTGCAAATTAGGATTTTGAGATGAAACCCTTGGTTGTATTTGGGGAAGAATGAGAAGAGGAGATGTCTTTCCTTGGAGGACTATCTTGAGTGATTCATGTTTGTTGGATCTCCTTGGTTGAGCTAGGATTTTTCATTGTTTTCCCTAGCTATGGTTTTAGACAGCCAATAGATTATACAAACCTTGTGATAAGGCTATGGTATGTACATGAACTTCATCTTATGCCTATTAATGATTTTTCAGCTATCTAATACTTGCGTAAATTGCAAATTTGATTTTCAACCATCTATGTTCTTCATGGTTTGCAATTTCTAGCTATATATGTCTTGTTGATTTGATATAAGTTAAGGGCAATTATGTTAAGTGATTTAACATTATAACTAAAGAAGATAAGGGTTGTTTTACTATTGTAAATAAGTGTTTTTAGATATGGTTTATGCATGATAAGATTGTCCTAGAGGGCTAAAACATATCAAAACACTTTGGTATCTTTTCTTTTAGGTTGCTTAGAAGTTTAGAGTTGTTAATGATTGAAATATTGTCCATTGCTATTATTGTTTTGTTTTTATGTTTATTTCATAACAATCCTAAGGATGAAAACTCACAAGGTTAAGATCAAAGAAATCTCTAGTTAAAAGGTAAAAATTTTGAATTCCAAATTTCAATAAATTTCCACACATTAGATAGATTTTTATTGTGTTATTCTTAAATCTTAAGAATATAATTGTTATTATCTATTGATTAGAAAACTTAGCTTTGCACTTTTATCTTTTTGTTACTGAACTATAAGAAGTTTGCAAATAACATTTTCATATGGGTAGTTTTATATAATTATGTTGATAGGCACTCTTCTCTTAGAATTGTGGTGGTAGTCTCCAAATTTTCCAAAAACATGTATAGAGTGAATGGTGTGGATTCATTATATTCTCTTTGTCATCTTTATGGATGATTGGGGTGCTCATTACAGCTAATATAATTATTAAAATTGAAAATAAATAAACAAATGTAAGGAGATCATATGCATGTCGCGTTGTCATTTCCATGTGGTTGTTGTGTTGTCATCTTAATATAGGAAATTCCGTTGAGTGATGAAGTAATCTATTGCGTTCATTATCTAATAACTTTACTACATTTTCTAACTAATAGCATAATACTTGTTAGTTTGTGAAGGCAATGTCTATGTTGAAAATGTGGCGTGGATTCACTATGATAAATTCAAGCAATTATGTGGTTTTTAGGGTCAATGGGAGGGACCCCAATTTTCATGCAAATCACTCCTCGTGGACACTCTCATAAAATCTATCGTTACTTTGCACCACAAGATCCAAATTTAATCTCATTTTTATGTTCTAATTCTTTTGCAGAATGCAGCAAGCACTGTTACTATAATAATAAATACTAAATATCAATGAACTCATGAGTCTAATTGAAATGGATTAATTTTTTGTTCAAAGTGTGTTATAGTTCTTTGTTAACTTTGACAAAGGTTAATTTCTTTGAAGAATTTTTAGTTTTCCATAAGAGATCAATGAAAATATAAAATACAAGCAACAACTCTTGAATTACAATAACTCCAATTCCAACATCATATATGATTGGGTGATTAATATTAATGGAACTCTAAAAATAGTATTTAATGCTTTTGTACAATTACTTTACAACATGTTTATTTTTGCTTCTACATAAGTGAGAGAAATCTATGGCAAGATCAATTGTTTATTCTTGTTAAATAGACATACACTCTCATTTGGTGCTAGTGATACTAGCATTGTTTATGGAATACAATCAAACACATTGATGAACTTAATCTTGGAGTTGAAGTTTATCTAAGAAATTGCTTTGTCCTCCAATCAAATCCATCAAATTATTATGCAATATGCATACCATTTTAGAGAATAATATTTTTAGATTTTGGTTTTTCTTTTCATTTTTGTTATTATAAAAATGAAATAAATAGTTTCCATATATATAGTAACATTTATTTTAATTGGTGAAAGAAATAGTACATAGTTAATGATAACTATACATTTGTTTAGTAACAAATCATTTAAAAAAATAGCTATAAATTTGAGGATTATAAGAAGCATGATTTTGATTAGCACATTACTTTTAACATAAAAAATATTATAATTTCAATCACTAAGAAAGTCAAGATGAATTTACGCTATTATTATTATTATTATTATTATTATTATTATTATTATACTCAATTTTTCTATCAATTTTATCACAATAAATAAAAAGACCATTAATAAATAAAACAATACATCCCTAAATGCCTATCATTATAACTATTTTCCTATTATATAAGTTTAAATTAAGATGTTCAAAAAGAACTTTCAACTTGATTAATTATTAAAGCGATGATTAAAAAGGGGTAGACTTTTTTTTTTTTTTTTAAGTAAAAAAGGGGAGAATCCTTCTATTCAAACCATGAACAAAGTGTAAGTGATACAATGATTTGCGGATGGGTAAGACCCCTCAGAAAGAGAGTAGGGGATCATTTGAAACTAGCCTATGCTAAAAGAGAGCACCATAGAGCGCGTGGGCCAAGCAAGATGGAAACAATACAATGCAAGGAGAAAGGTCCTGATCACTGTGTTGAGTGGTGAGGATCCTTTCTTCCTTTTTTTTTCCGGACATCAATCCAACCAGAGGAGCTGGTAGGCTCAACGGTCTTTACCACCAAAGCCAGGTGGTCTGAGGAAGTGCCGTGATCTTGAGCTGTTGAATTTAGTTGTGTTTCTTTGTCGCTGTCCGAGTTGTCTGATTCATGAGGTCTCTTCTGAGTCACTGGGAGCAATGCAGTGATCATGATTGTGTCAATTGTTTCCCCTTTTTCATGAGGTGGGTGCAGGGACTTAGTTGCGGGAGTTGAAATCATGACTTCTGAATCTTCAGGATTTTGTATCGAGGCTGCAGGCTGGTTTTTTGGGTCGAGAGTGGGTTGCTGGGAGAAAGATGGGGCCTGCGAGGGCAGTGAGGAAGGCGAAGGAGTTGGAGCGGCTTTGGGAAGTGGCTTGTTGTCGGCGGAAGGGTTCGGGCGGCTTTTGCGAGATTTTGGTTCTTGCCAACCATTGGCTCTTTTTCGTGCTCCAGAAGTTGGGGGAGGGGTGGGGGAAAGAGGACAAGTTGCCTGGAGGTGCCCGGTTTGCTGACAGGAGCGGCATCTGAAGGCGGTGTTCTCATAATCGACCATCTGTATGAAAGGATCTCCATCAC
>JASDQU010102323.1:0-20059 GCA_032191745.1 Picea mariana | reverse complement strand
AATAAAAATGTAGGGGTAGATTGGGTAGTCTTACCCAGACCGGTGTAGTCATGGCTGTCATGGTCAGAGGGTTGAAATCCGGGAACCATCGCTGCATGGAGAGACCCGATCTGCCCCAGAACCAAGGACCTTGCTCTAGCACGCGTTGACATTCGGCTTCTGTGGAGAAGTTGACAATGAAGAACCCCTTGGAACAGAAGAACAACTCATGACCCTCCGACCAGGTCTTGTTAACCCATTCCTTTAGTGCAGGGGTCGAGGGCCAAAGTCCGTTGAAGCGGCAAATGAGGGCTTTGGCCTGGTAGATATAGGCAAAGCCATAGACATGGGGGTCTTCGACTTCTGCTATTGGAGGTTCTGCGCACTGCTCCACAATGAAGGCACCTCCAAAAGGCTCCTTTGCTTTTGAAGCTTCGGCCTTGAGCCCCGTAGGAGCGGAGGTCCCTGATTTCACGGCCTGCTTGTAAGAGCTTGGATGAATGACTGAGGGCATTCCTCCCCGCAACCGAGAGGTGAGAGATATGGTTGCATCTTTCAGATTTCCGTAGTCCCGTAGCAGAGAGCCGTCTGCAAGCTGCCGGCCTTCGAAGAGTAGTCGTTGGAGTCCTTGCGGAGTCCCTGTGGCTTGGTGGATTTGAGTTTTAAGCTCAAAAACAGAGTCTGAATCTTGAACCTGCAAGCAAAGAGAAGATCCGGCAATGGTCTTTATAAACAGGGGGAAGTTTACCGTGATCTCAGAGCTGGTCTGGCGGCGGCGGCTAGGGTTTAGTACTCGTTGGTTCGCCTCGGCCCTGAAATAGACCGTCTCTTCCTTCTCCTCGTTAGGGTTTTGTTTCATTCGCATAGCCCTCTCGTCGTCGCTTAGCGATCTTTTGGGATCTGGTGCGACTGTCTGGAAAGCGGCCGAGGAAGGAGAAGAAACGGAGCCGGATCCTTCAGATCTAGGCGTTACATTCACGAGCTGCCGCTGCAAATCGAGGGTGGAAGCGGCCGAACCCTCCAAGTCGTCGCCGGCATACGGCTTTGCATTCCAATCTCTGCCTGCGCGAACATAGTACCAGTCGGGTTCGTATGGAGCGAGTGCCGTGAAGGTGGCTGTCGTTGCAAGGTCAGTCCGGTGTGGAAGCTCAACCTTGCCGGATCGTTTGAGATGCGCAACATAAGCTGGCACAAACTCGCGGGGAGAGACGTCTTGCACTGTTCACGCCGTTGCCATGGCCGCTAGGGTTTTCGATGACCTATCTTTACACTATACTTCAAAAAGGGGAAGACTTTACTCACACTAGAAAAGATTAATATTTAACATATTCACTACAAGATTTTTACAATTTTAAGTTTTTTGATTGTTAATTATGGATGTATATTTTAAACTAATTTTACATGTATTTTGCTATCATTGATTTAAAGTAATTATTAGATTGATAATAGTGATTAAATCTTTTTATGTTTTGTTGCACTTTTCCCATTTTCGTTGAATAAACTTTAAATTTTCAACATTTTTTTAATTCTTATTGATTTAAAGTAATTATTAGATCGATGATAGTGATTAAAAGTGATTATTAGATTGATGATAGTGATTAAAGTTTTTTATGTTTTGTTGCACATTTCTCATTTTCATGGAATAAACTTTGAATTTTCAACATTTTTTTTTTTAATTTTATTTTAATGATATAATATATTTACATATTTTAAAATTGTAAGTGAAAACTTTAATATATATAAAAATTGTTTAATTATTTATTAATTTTTGTTTAAGGAATATAGCGATCAATTCACATTCAAATTATTTGACTTAATATCAATTTACTTGTTTTGTAAAAAAAATTGTTAATTTTACTTTCTTCAAAATAAAAATAAAAATGTTTTTTTAATTTTTGAAATTATATAATTTTATTTTTTGATTGTCTATAAAATTCAAATTGACAAAACGGTTATGCTTGGAGGTGACAATTAAACAGTAAAAAATAAATAATTTTTTTTAACAAAAAACTACTAGTAGTTTTACTTTGAGGAAGAAGTGAATGTGACAATGATTGATGGCCTCTCACATTATCAACGAATTAACTTATGAAAATTAGCATTGAATTGATGTCACTCGACCAAATTGGACAAAATCCAGCTTTATTTGTTTGGGTTTGGTTATACCCAATCAAATCTGGTTGGGGATCAAGCTAGCGAAATTTTCATGGAGGTCCAAGTATCCACATATGAAATTGGCCCGCTCATGTGGAGTTTGCATGTGGGTTAAAAAGCAGAAGACTTTGAAATAATGGTTGTGCGAAATTAATTGATGAACAAGTTGGATGGTTGCAATGAATATAGATATATAACACTCTCTATTTTTAACACCCTCCACCACCAAAACGTAGGGCCATGGAAAATATATCGTAAAAGTGTGAGATCTCAGCCATCAAATTCCCACCAAGTTTGGCCTCATCAAATTATTAATAACATAAGAATTTGGGCAATCTTTTGCCACGTTATTGCAGAATGTGCTAGTATTGAGAATTAATGTAGAAAGCAATAAAATAATATAATAGACATCTAATTAATGGCGCAATAGGTACATTGATGTGACTGACAGGTCGGAGTAGAGTTAAATCTCTCCATTTGGGTAGTGGAGAGGACACATCACTCATCACCAAATTTGGGGAATTTTAAGCTTTGGAGATCAAGGAATCTAAGGAGCTCTTGGTAATCAACATAGGAACCTGAGCCATCCCTTCTCTAAAGTACATAAGCTGGACTAGATGACTCAATGATGGCCTTGGAAAGCTCCATATGTAGATAATTTTCCCTACAAGAAAACTTTCTCAGAGCAATTGATGCCTCTCCAGACACATATAATTCTCTATGATCTAGATGTTTCACGAGGGGAAGGATGAGTTTGGTTTCTCTAGTAGGGAAGGTCCGAGCAAGGCATCCGATCGATTTTATGCAAGGAATCAAAATTAATATTTAGAATCATCTTCTTGTATAATTCTAAGAAGTTAATAGACCAATTCCTCAGTAGCAGGAGAGTTGATCTTAAACATAGATCTTCTCAAATAAAGATACTCCTCTGCTACAATTGCAATCTCCATCATTGTAATGGCTAAATTAAACTGCACTTCACCTTTGCGCTTTTCTAATAGTATTGCAAAGCAAAGCAAGGCATTGGACTCCATTATACTTTTACAAGTCTTTATGTCGTTCTTGGCAAGTTTCTAGATATTTGTAATGGCTTCTGCCTTCATTGAGGTCTTTATAATGGATCCTTGCCTTTCAGATTCAAGCCTGATAAAGAGGGCATTTTTATGTCTCTACAGGTTGCATGTTTGGTGCCATTATCATGTTGTGGATTTGGGGAATCTCTATTATCACTACTGTTGTATAGGAGGAGAGCACGAGAGGTTGGGGCAATCTATAGATGCACACATTTGCTACCTCTTTCAGTGATCATAAATCTTACTCCTATCTAATGTTAAAAGTTTCCTTCACCATTTGATTCGCTTTCTCAATGATTATTTGTGTCAAATATAATATACCCCAAGCAAACTATAAGAGAAAAGTAGATCTGCAAAAAAATAAGCTTCAATAATTATTCCAAGCCTTTTGCAAATTTGAATTCATTTGTAATCTAACATACACAAGTTTATATTTTGCAATTCTACCAACCTTTTTATACTTAATATGATTTCATATGTAATTTGAATATGTGCATTTTATTTTCTACAACTACTTATCCCTTTCCAAATATGAATTGATTTGTAATCTAATATGAACAAATCATTTTCTGTAATTTTACAAATCCTTCTACAAATATCACTAAATGTGTAATTCAATGTGTGACAGTTTATCTTAGAGAATTCTACTACCTTTTGCTAGTATGATTTCATCGGTAATCTAATATGTGCAAGTACCTTATGCAATTATATGGAGCCCAACAAAAATATGATTTCATTTGTATTAATGAGTATTTTAGCAGAGGTAAAGAATCATGGGATTTAAGGGTTTTTACCTTGAATGTGTAAATTGTCGAAAAACCGCCAAACATCATAGATGTCATTTGTAGCCAAATCAATATGCTAATTCAAGAGCCCAATAATCCTCCCAGAAATATGCACTCGTGTCTCTTGGTTGTGATCGTTGTTGTCGAAAAGCAAGGGAAGGCCAAAAAGGTCAAGACAAATGCACTTACTAGTATACTGCCAAAAATTTTGACATGAAACAAACAATTTCAACAAGGTGCATCCTATTTTTCCTATTTTCATCACTCTAGTGTTGTCATTCCATCCCATTCACTTTGCACAAGAAATTTTAAGGTACCCACTAGTACTTGCCCTGGCTCTTTGAGTTGATTTATGTGTCTCTAGTTTCATGAAGAAATGTATTGTGTGGTGACTCTCGAGAGCCCATTTGCATGAGAAAATGCATAATAGAGAGTTGAATGTTATTGGCCATGCTGAGATGTTGCATGGAGTGCATGTGGCACACATACATGAACAAGATCTCTATAAAGCTATAATAAAATAAAAACTATGCCCTTTGTACACAATCAGTCTACCGAAAAAAAATTGTGCAACCACCAAGTAGAGGAATGAACAAGATCTATATAAAGCTATAATAAAATAAAAACTATGCCCTTTGTACACAATCAATCTACCGGAAAAAAAATTGTGCAACCACCAAGTAGAGGAGTCATAAAGGTGTTATAAATTCATACATTGTCAAAAAAGAAAACATTAGGGGTTATGAATTTTGCACCGCCCTTGTATTAGTAAAAAATGAAAACATACATTAGGGGTTATGAATTCTGCATCACCTTGATATTAATATTGAGGCTTCGCACCCACAACGAGCTCCTCATGGTGGAGTCCTTCGAGTCAGGCCAGGCTACTGTCCTTTTAGTCTTTTGCAATGTGAAACCTTCTAATCTCTAGCATGGAACATGCATTGAATCCCTGAATAGCCACAAACGTGAGCATCGAGATGACTTGAGATATTGGGTCCCTTTGGAAGTCTCCCAAGACAAGGTGAGTCCCTATGGAATGCTCCCAAGACAAGGTGAGAACTTGGGTTCCTAATACGCATAAGCATAGTGTTATGTTTGAGCTCCAAACTTTAAGTCTCAAGTAAAATGCCTATCTTAATCGTTTAGACATTCCTATCCTTTTGCCTATCTTGAGTGTTCGGACATTAACTGATAAATAATGTTCATAACTGGATCATATAATCTCTATATAACATATAGAGATAACTAGATCATATAATCTCTATATAGCATATAGAGGTAAATTGAAGAATATCCAATCCCATATGTGTTGCTTTCTATTGTTCAAGGAATATCAATGCCCAACTTGTGAATTGCATGTTGAACATCAATCTCCCTAGATGCACAATGTGTTCCAAAGTTTCCTAGGGAAATGCAAAGGCTAGTTTAAAAACAACAATTATTTTCAAAGGATGGTAAGTACAAATTTATAATAGGGGGAAATAAAGCAGTTGGCACATCATTCGTCTTTTCAAGCATTGAAATACTAGAGGCTAAGTAAAAGGAGAGCATGAGAGAGAGTATAGAAATCAAATAAATTAAGAATAGCTAAAAAAAAGATTCCAAGTGGAGATTGCACCTGAAACACGTCCATAATGTAATTAAGATTGTTAAAAATCACCCAACCCAATGGAAACAATGTAATTAAGATTGTTAAAAATCACCCAACCCAACGTAAATGGACCTAAACGCTCTAGCCAAAACTCTGAATGCATGCAGATCGTTTATACAAGGAAGAATCTTGAAATACGTGAATTGCCTGCATACTGAAAGATGGTGAAATGCACTGAGATGCATCGAACTATTTTGGAATTTCATGGTGTTTTGGGCATTGCAAGGAGGCCCTAAAATACATGGCGGTGTTTCATAAACAAACATGAGTGTTTTGGAGATACAATATGAGGTTCTGGTTTTCAAATTACCTATTATAGGTCTAATCAAACAGAAACACGTACCTGCAAGAAGAAACACAATAGGCTCTAACTTCGACATCTGGAAGGCCTGTTAGGAAATAAAAAACAAAGGTTTATAAAGAATGGTTATAAGAATTTCTGGATATTCACAACAGCCATGCGTCCCAGAGGTTCCTTGCATAGAGAATTGTCAAAGGCAATCAAAAAAATACAATAAGTAACCTTTCATATATCTATCTCAGAAACTTAAACATCGGACTAGCCACCAGAAAAAGACCCTCTAAGCAAATTGGAAGCTCTCATACCCAATTTTGTCCTGATTAAGTGACCTCTGCTTCTGCATTGCACATGAGTTGATTCTCCGGTGACTCTGGCATCCCCTAGCTGAAGAGACCTACCCTGATCATCCTCTCCTGCTGTCTGTGAGCCACCATCAACAATAACAAATAGAGAGCCTCTTTTTATCTGGATCTGACAGACACTTTTGGATGTTACTCCTTTGCACCTTTTCACTTTAATTTGACGAGGCTAGGGCGGCCACCGGCAATTGTCACAAGACCATCATCAAATGTTGGGCAATTTTTTATGCATAGCTTCTTTAGTGCTATGAACATAACTGAAATACAAGACATCTCCAAACACTATGACTGTTGTACAGTGCCATTCTTTCCATCACAGGACAATTGGAAGCCAAGGCAATCAAACTCACAACTGAAGTAACAATTCCCGTCACTAGTGTTATGTTAAGTTTTTGTATGATATGTTTTGTTTGTAAAATCTTACAGTGCAGAACAAATCAATGTATAGAGTAACATAATTCAAATTGGTGGTTCTCAACGTTCTTAGGTGTCAAGAAAACACATCACGGATTTGATTATGTCTATTTATGTAAGATGTTGGTGGGACTTGTTGTACTTCGAGTGCTTTAAGATCATCACTTACAACTTATCTTTGTATATATTATTGTATGTGTGTTTAAGAAGGTCAGTTGTATGATTGACTGCTGAAAATATCCAGTAATCAGAGCACTATCCTATATCTCTTTGGGGGGATTTCACAGATGGTAGTGTATCCATAGGATAAATCAGTGTCGAGGCTATACTTTGGGGTAGTCAAGAAGCATCAATCCTGCAAATATGTCAATGGTGGTCTGAAGCGGTTATACTTTAAATGGATAAAGAGGTAGCTCAAAAGTGTGGAGAAGAAAACAAAGATGACAGATATGAATTGTATGCTGTTTATATATTGTAAAAACAAAAAATCTCATTTCTCCACTAAAGAGGAATGTTGGAGAATAATGACTAAATGCCATGATTATGATTACTATTTGGTTTGGGTTTGTTATAACTAGTTGGAAATTGTTCACATATTCTCTCAACTTTTCTATCTAGATTTAGAATTAATTGAATCTAGCTCCAACTATATATTTGTATATTGATTTGAACGTAATACTAATATTATTTTGTAAATGGAAACTCTCACAAATTTTAATTCTATCAAGGTGGACATTTCTCCGTTTCCTACATCCATTTGCAATTGCATAAATACCCCCGATCAGTACAGTCAGATACCTTGCTAATATAAAATACTTCCAGCTTTGAGCACTTTGAAACAGCCATCAAACCTCTGTCACCTAAATGCATGTTTTTCAATTTGCAATTCCGTCCTCTGTTGCAATTTTTCAGTGCTTATTTCCAACATCCCAATACCCAGAATTCCAATACCCTAGACACTTGGATCCTGATAATAGTAGGGCAAATAGGTGCGGTTGTAGAATTCTTTATAAATGATGCTCCCTTTCCCGCTTGTGACTTCCCAAACCAGCGATGGTGATGTATATTTTATTTCTATTACTAAAACAAATATATTTCACCTTTATTGAAGCTGATAACAAAAACCAATAATGATGCAAATTGGAGCAGGTGGCAAGGATGCCATTCAGGGGTCAAATGGACAGTGATTTGGGTGGAATTAAATCAACAACCCACATACAAATGGGCATCGTGACTGTTATTTGATTAGTCAAAATGGATATTGAAAGTTGAGAAAATGACTAAGCACGCAACTAAAGTTGAGTTTTTTATTATTTTGTTACAAACATTGATAAACTAATACTCCTATCACATCTAGTCGTGTTAGAAAGGAAAGAAAGTTATTGTGAACTCGCCCTATATTGGATCACATGGTTTTTTTTCATAGCTCGCCTTAGATTTTGGGAGTGCATTCACTCCAAGTAGAGAAAGTGTTCTCGACCTCCTCATATAAAGTAGACTCTTAAGCTTGTTGTACCACTTGCATGGTTGGAGACCTGTTACATGTTATTTTTTTTTAAGAGAAAGTGTTTTCGACTTTTTGATATGAAGTAGGTTCTTAATCTTGTTGTACCACTTGCATGTTTGGAGACCTGTTACTTGCATGTTTGGAGACCTGTTACATGTTATTTTTTTAAGAGAAAGTGTTCTTGACCTCTTGATATGAAGTAGATTTTTCAGCTTGTTGTACCACTTGCATGTTTGGGGACCTGTTACATGTTATTTTTTTACGAGGGAAGTGACTTTTTACACATTGGTGATAAATTTTATTGATTTTCGATAGATAATCAACATGGTGGATAGATGTTGCCATTTTTCAAGATCTAATCATTGAGTTCATGTTGTCACTTCACCTTACTCCACATTTTACAATGCATTGTTTGAGATTGTGTATCTTAAAGTTAACAAGTGAATGTGATAGTCACTTAAGCCTTATTACAAAGCATAGGGCATACATCAAATTGGTGTATGAGACTTGAGACCCCCTTGTTTGTGGGACAAGGAAAAGTTTACGGAGGTGTACATACCCTACCCCCCTCTGGATTTGAACCAGTGACCTCTAAGGAGGAAACACGTGTTTTTAACCATTAGACCCACTCAAGTTGTACAACGCTATAGTTTCTTTTTGCAATAAATGTGAGGAGTAGATCTCATTTCTTTTGCAGTAAATGTAAGGAGTAGATTTGAGGTTTCAAGTGAAAATTTTGAGCTATAAGTAATAATGGATTCATTGGTGTTGGATGATGTCATTACTAGGCATGTGTGCTAATATGATTAGCCCCTTTTTTGCATTGAAGCATGATTTGATAAGAATTCATAACATTTTCATATAAATCATTTTTAGGTCATTTTTTTTGGTATCATTGCCTATTAACATTAGTAAAATAAGAATAGGTCAAATACATAGAGTGGTCAAGAAACGTCAAATACATAGAACCTTTAGATTGTGACCTAATAAAATATTACATCCAAATCTTTTACTCAATGCTTTGACAAGCCTATAACTAATATAACAAACAATTAATGAACACAAAGGGTTGGAGCAAGTCCAATCTCCTTTAAAAAAATATAGGAATAACCAATCTTTTTTCTTTAAATAAGATTAAACGTTTTACGATTTTGACCTTTTTCCAGTTTGTCATCACCAGAATCTAGCCATAAAATCTTTGTTGAAATTGTAATTTCAGATTATTGAAATCATTGTTTTTAATGCAAAAATGTATTCAGCATCGTCGAATACCCCTATTGCAACTTGATTTTGCAATGTGACAATTGATATAGGCAATTCCATTCATCCAAAATGATTTTTGTCAGATTTCTAAGAAAAAATATCAATTCGCTTCTCATTGTTTTGAGTAATCGGAAAAAATCAATTTGTAAAACATTTAAATTACAACTTTTCTCTTTTTAGTAAAAACAATCATACACAGTTAGAATTATTATACAACTTACCTATTCTGATTTAACATTAATGGTTTGGTTTGTTATATAATTCATTGATTTTCATTAAAAACAACTCTAAAAGGACTTACTCCTTTCCTTCACCTTCTTAATTTGGAGAATTAATTTGTTGAACTAAAGAATAACTAAAGAATAACTCTAAGATGGGATGTGAGTCCAAGGTGTATACAATGCCTTTCTCTTTTCTAAAAAAAATGATATCCAAGGTGTATACAATGCCTTTCTCTTTTCTAAAAAATGGTATCCAAGGTGTATACAAGGCCTTCTCATGAGGATGCTTAATTGAAACACTACCTTCACTAGGCATCTCTTCTTCAAAATCCAAAGAGGGTTCCTTCAAAGCTACAACCATCAAATGGTTGCTCTCATTTTCATTTTGTTATCAAGTAGGATCTCGAGGACTTTGTTTCTTATATTTCTTTGAAGAGCATGATGTGTCCATGTAATTATAGGTTCCTATAAAGCATACCCACATCTAAAGGTGATTCTTGTTTCTAGATTTCATTTGCCACTTTTAATCATATTTCTTTCGAAAAGCCTTTGGTGAAATCCATCTCAATGCAAATTCTTGTAAAGATAGTCAAATGCATTATGTTCATCGTGTAAGAAACAAAATGAAAGTTGGCAAAATAATCACTAATAAAAATTAGAGCCCATAAATACATGGGAAGGTTCTGGAGCCTAGAAGTGAGAAACTTCATGGAGGGGTTGAAATATTGAGAGGTGAGAAACTAAGAAGTAACCAACCATGAAAGTCACCACAAACAAAAGAAATGAATGCTAAAAAAATGTAGGGAGACACTAGGCTTCATCTTGGAGTGATTTCATCACAAGTTAATAATTTCTGATATCTTAGTTTTTTTAGGATTTCAAAAATAATAATCTATTTTTAAGGTCATGACCAAGCCAGACACCAAATTGGTGTATGAGACCCCCCCTCCACCCAGTGCTTTGACTGGTAAAGTCTACGGATGTATACATACCCTACCCCCCTCTCGATTTGAACTTGTGACCTCTTAGGAGGAAACACATGTTCTTAACCATTAGGCCCACTCAAGTTGTATATCCCCATAAAAACAAAGGAAAAATGCACGTTTACTTAAATGGTATATTGTAATATCCCCAATAGAGCTATGTTAGGATATTAATGTTTTTTTGTTCGATTTATGAGTTTTTGATTGTGTTTCTTGGTCAAACATTTAGCATGTCATATGTTTTCATGTTTCAGCTTGGTTGACAACTTTTCACAAACATTTTTGCATGCAATCTTCTCATAGGAATTTCATCAAATATATAGCATACATCCAAATACTCATGAAAATATGAAAGCCATCATGGAATTTTTATTATGAATGGAGTCTGAAATACAACAATAATAGATCCATAATGGTCGTTATGATAGTTGGAAAACACTAGAAAACACTATAATGACAAGACAAAACCTGATATAATGCCTTGATCTCTCAAATAGGTGATAATCTGATCTGAAAATGTAAAGGCTTAAATCTTTTTAAAATTGCAAGTGAAATGGTATGTGCTTGGGTAATAGGATCAAGTTACTAACACATAAAGATTAATGAGTTTTTCTGCTTAATCATGAGCAGCATAAAAATTCATAAACAACCATCAAAATACACACATTAGCACAACAAAATGATAAAGGAGTTCACCCCTCTCTTGGGCTACATCTCCTGGTCCAACTTTCAATGGATATTTTTCATTAATGCTCAAAGTGTCAAAACTAGTGTTTTACAATGCTCAGAATGAGAAATGGATGGATTCAATGGCTCCAGAATGTCCAAAAAACCCTATTTGGGCTCTTCCTGCACTTGGTTTGGCAAAAAACTGAGTTGGAATGACTCCCTGGAAGTTTCTCCCAATTCTTTGTTGTCTCTACTCGTCAAAACGCACCCAGTCTAAATGAACTTGGCTCACGGACGTTTTATGTGCCAAAAACCCAGCATGTGCTCCTTCCCTCAAAATCTAGCAATTTGTCGCACTGTTAGTGCGCTGACCCCTTTTTCCGACGAAGGTCTTGGGCGTATGCCCCCCATGTGGCCGGACCCTAGGCGCTTAAGTCGGAACCATTGCAAAGTTGGTTGTGGTGTTGACAAGTGTCCGGGCGCATGGGCAAAGGACCGTTGGATCGGTTGTTTTAAACCCCGCACAAAGCTATGTGTTGGTGTACTCCGATGTATGGTCATGTGGAAAAAGGTCGGTCCAAGGGTTGGGGATTAGCCCCGACCCTTTCCGCACCCGAACTAACCATTGTGCAAATTTAAATAGTTATTAACATTTATATGTTTAATAACTAATGCGTGGGTGGGTTGGTAGCCTGACCCTCACCAAAACTCTGCCACCTGTCCCCGAAGTTTGCAGGTTCGACCCCCGCGAACATCAACCTTTTATGCCTTGGAGGGGGTGCCACGTGGAAACCCATGTCTAGGCCACGTGGCACCATTCTATTGGTCCACAATTCTTCCGCGTAATCAACTACTAGCTAAGCAACTGACACATTTCCCATACGGTGTTATGCCACGTGTCAGTACATTCAATTGCCACGTCAACACCTCTGCCTAGTCAGCAGTCCACGCCACCCTGCCATGTGTCAATACGGTCAACTTCCATGTCATCAGTATGGATATGCCACGTCCAGACTGTACGGATTGCATAGTCAGCAAAATTTTGCTTGTTTGGCAAAGCAGACAGAACACGATATCTCACTCATATGACATCCGTTTGAACCCGTTCAAGTTGCGTTGGGATCGTGAGGATGAGGCCTATGCACGTGTCCATTTTGAATCAATTCCATGCACATTTATTTTTTAGCATATTTTGATCCCCTAGATCATAATCCCTACTCCAAACAACATATAGGATGTAGTCCAACCTCAAATATGCTCCCACAAAGGTGTCACCCAGCTCAAAAATCCCTTGCTATCTCCTCAATCAAAATCGGCTCTCCTAAGGGAGGGGCAAAACCCCAAATACCAAGAATGGCCTTTCGGTCTCCTTCCAAAGACCCTTGACCCTGTAGAGAAGTGTCTCGACCTCCTCAAAAGTGCCCAACAATCCTCACGACCTATTGTAGATGGGTCGTGGCCTCCACCAGATGGCCCTAGCGACCTTCCCAAGCTGTCGAACACTTCCAAATTCTCACAACTTCCTCCTGCTACCACAACTATGTAGAAATAAATGAGATCGACCCTTTCTAGATTCCCACGGTTCTGCATAATGCTAAATCAACCCCTCAAGAAAGCCCAAAATTCTCCCAATGAATAGCTGCACCTCCAAACTTGGAGTAAAAAACACAAGATGAAATCCCAATGAGAACCCTAGATAGATTCTCCTCTTTATTTAGCTAGGGTGGTTGTTGCACCACCGAAACCAAACCAATAGTGGAGGTTTTTTCCAAAACCCCAACGAAAACCTAGGCTCCAAGAACAATTCAAATAAAAGATCAAATCATAATATGACGAAGGTGAAGTGCTACCCTTCCTTTATACTTCTCTAAACTCCTTCTAGATGTTTCCTTGTTTGACCAAATTCACATGACCCGTATTTCCCTTTTTAATGTCAGGAAGTGATTAATTAGATTTTAAGACATTCTCGGATGTCAGAAGTCCTTTTCTCATCATCCCAACCTTTAGAGTTTTTCGTCCCGATTCCAACGAGCTATTACACCAAGGTATTCCTTCAACTAATATGATATGAATAATATCATTAGTGTATTTAATTAAATTATGCTCAATAATAACCCAAATTATGGGAATTGTCGGAATGCCATGGAACCAAGAACAAAAAGCGCATAAGTGATCCTGATGATGAAATATGGTGAATGGACTAGGTTGGGCCTCATATAAATCCTCCAAATCCTCTGAGATCACTGATAACATAACCTCACCCTTTTGTTTTGGTTGACATAAGCCTCAAACATTATTCCCAGCTTCGGAGCAGGGGAACCCAAAAATGGGGATTTTACAATCCTCCCTTCCCAAATATTTCTTGTTCTTGAGCAATGCCACCACAACCTGACGCTCGATAGACTGAACTAGACTGAAACTAAAAATGATACCACGATCCCAAACCACCCTGGAAGATGTGAAGCACACTCTGCTCAACGCATGACCCGACAAGGTACTAACATAAGATGCCTCTTGAATACTGCCAATAAGTAGGGCAATTTGATACTTCAATAGCTCGGTCAACCACTCAAATAAATTCTCTACTAGGCACCCAACCTCATGAAAGAAAAAACTAGCTCTCGCCTCTATGTCAGCTGTTGAGTTGTCTACTACTGAAATCCTAGGGTCCCGAGCTAATCTCAGAAAGGTACCGCCATGATGGCATTGTGCTACTCCGATCATAATTGTTCGACTATCATTCCCAATCTGCATCCTCCTCTCCTGGAATTCCAAGATGAAATACTTGTAAGGGCTTAACCTACTACCATGAATAATCGTCTGTGTAGGTATCCACGTGAAGTCACATCCTGCAAATCCACTGCCACATTCGATCTTGAATATTGAAAAAGGAAGTTTGTCTCGATCACCGACAATGCCTTTGTGCTACTCATGGACTTTAAACATCTCTCCACTAGATAGCTCTGTCACCTGTGTTGCCTCACACTTTGAAGATATCACTGGGAAGTGTGTGAACTGATCAATCGTTGCATACCTACTATTTTCCCATTGTACCCTTGGTAAACCTATGATGCAATCTGTCAACATGCTCTCCCACTCTCATCCAAAAATGGCCAAAGACTACAGCAATCCTATGGAATGAGTGTGCCCGAACCTACTCTGCTAACAAGTCATACACTCCCCCATATCTCCCCCTACATCGTCTGTGAAGCCCCTCCATGCAAACCTATCTCGGGCCTGCCCAAATGATGTGAAACACTCTATGCTCATAGTATTGATATACAAGGTGCTAATACAAGAGACTTCCTGAAGACCACCAATCAAGAGATGAATCAGATATAGTAAAGGCTCAGTCCATCCCACATATAATCGCCCTCTTAGGAAGCCATTCCAATGCCATATAGAAATGTACTCTTGATAACTAAGAATGATTGTTCCATCTATAGCAGTTGCTAAAATGTCAACCCATGAAGTCCTAGGGTCCCAAGCTAGCCTCAAAATGAACCCACCATGTTGACGCTACACCATTCTGATCATAAGTGGTTGGATCTCCTGCCCAGACTGCAACCTCCACTCCTGGAACACCAAGATGTAATGTATAGAACACCTGACCCCACTACTATGGATCATATCTTGCAGATGTTCCTCGGTGGAATCAAAGTTTGTAAGTCCACCATCATACCTGGTCCTGGGTATCGACAAAGAAAGCATATCCTACCATATAGCATGTGCCCCACCATTTCCTCTCGAGGTGTCCCAAAAATGAAACAGATCAATCATGTGAGTTCTTGGAACCCACATCCAAACTAGAAGTCCATTATGCCTCATACTAGCCGACTCTAGTTGTGTTACACTAATAACCACTTGAAACCTAATATGCCAAGTCTCTCATCCAACTAATGGAAACAAGGTACTAGGAGTCAACTCTCCTCCCTCCAATCTGCATAACCCCTGCCAAAATATACTGGAAAATGTGTTGTCTCGAAAAATTTTAACGTACTCAGGAAACCCATGGAGTCCAGACACCTCTCTGAAAAACAATTCTATTGTTTGTGGTGCCTCATACTCTGATGGACTCGTGAAGAAATATGCCAACCTAGTCCATCGACCATCAATGAAATAAATATAGTCCTTATCATACACCTATAAATCATTTTGTTGACAAGTCATGCACTCCTTCATATGTCTCAACACATATTCCTTGAGACCCTTCCATGAGAACCTCTCTCTAATATGTTAGTATTACCTGAAGTATCCATGATGTCCTACCAAGGGCATATCATGCATAGCCCTCATGATTTCCTCTCTAAGTGTGGATTCTGGAACCAAGTATATGCTACCTCTATAGTAGATTATGTCATCCACCACTATGTACCTATCATCTTGAATGTGACCATCCATCAACTCGCAAGCAAATCGGTCCTTGGAATATTCCACCAGAAGGTTGGACTTCCAATCAGTTGAAATCCATGTGAGCCAATCCAATGTGTCATGGATCTCCTCCTTATGTGTCTATATATCATGCACATTACTCACCCTACTACAATATAAAATATTTGTCTTGCCAAACTCCCTATCCTTGTCTTGATCATAGCCTAACCGAAGATCAAGATCTGGAGAGTACTTGGTCCCATGCCTGAATATTCTCCCCATCATTCTCCATGTCTCATCTAACTGTCTCAAATGATCCTCCCATGTCCTATTGTGTATGAGAATATCATCAAACAACACCAAAATAAACCCATGTAGTTGCGGTGTGAAGATGGGGTTCATGTGAGACTAAAAGTTGGCAAGCATGTTGGTCAACCCCAATTGCATGACCAAAAACTCCTAATGCCCATAATGACACCCATAAGTAATCTGGTGATATCCCAATCGAATATCATTCTTCGAGGAACATGTTTCTCCCTAAGTCTCACCCGTCCACTCACTGATCCTAGGCAACCTCCACTCAATGGTATGCCTGAGGACTCTGTCAGGAGGTTTCACTGGTGGAAACACCCCACAACTCCACTATAGACTACTGTGTGGCAATGAATACCCCTGCCTACTACTGGCTATTATTGAATCATCATGTATCATGTTTCCATCATCATGTTGATGTCGCTTGAACATGTGCCCATGTTTGTCATATACATGTCCATCCAATCCATGGATGCATATGCTTCCTTGCGGGATGGTCCCCAATGAATGGGCTCAACTATCACTTATGTAGCTAAGCCTTGAGCTTTTAGCAACTCATGATCCCCACATTGAAAAATAGGGGCATGATCAAAACCCTCTACGTCGTACCTCTCCTCAAGCACCTGCAACTCTGAATGCTCCTCGTGCGCGATCATCACAAGAGGTCCACTAACATCCTCATGTGTCCTGACTACCATAGATGACTAAAATGATGATGAATGTGACAATCTCAACTCCATAAGAGGTTCATGTGTAAGCTCTCCAACTTCCTCTTCATCATCCCTCATGCATGACTCCCTAGAAGTTAGATCAACATCCAAGGGCAAATCATCCAACACCAAATCTTCATAATAATAATAATCGAATTTTAAGGTCATGACCAAGCTATACACCAAATTAGTGTATGAGACCCCCTTGTTTGTGGGACAAGGGACCCCCTTCACGCATCGATTTGACTGCTAAAGTCTATAGAGGTATACATACCCTACCCCCCTCTGGATTTGAACCCGTGACCTCTTACGAGGAAACACACGTTCTTAACCATTAGGCCCACCCAGGTTGTATATTTGGGTGCTAATACACCCTTGTCATGCACATCCAAAAGGTCAACCTAAGGTTCTATCACACCTTCCTCACAAAGTGAGGTCTTTGCTTCACCAACTACCTGAGATTTTAATCTTTTTTTCTTCTTCTTTCCAAATAGAGGCTTCAATAACTTAGGATGCTCTAACAATGTTGTGAGATTCCTTTGATAGCTTGTTAGACTCTTTTGATAGTCTAGAATCATTGGAAAAAGTTTTGCCCTGAGTTCCTCATTGGTCACCATCCTTGTTTCCTTTAACCACTGCTAAAATTTAATCCTCACTATTTCCCCTCAGGTTGGCAAGATCTTCGGCTCTGATACCACTATAATATCCCCAATAGAGCTATGCTAGGATATTAATGGTTTGTTGTTCAATTTATGGGTTTCTGATTTTGTTTCTTGGTCAAACATTTAGCACGTCATATGTTTTCATGTTTCAACTTGGTTGGAAACTTTTCACAAACATTTTTGCATGCAATATTATCATAGAAATTTCGTCAAACATATAGCATACATCCAAATACTCATGAGAATGGGAAAGACATCATGGAATTTTTATTATGAATGGAGTCTGAAATGCAACAATAATACATCCCTAATGGTTGTTATGGCAGTTGTAAAACACTAGAAAACACTATAATGGCAAGCCTAAACTTGGTATAATGCCTTGGTCTCTCCAATAGGTGATAATCACTACTTCAAGCAACATAAAGGTTGTCATCCAGCCTCAAATATGATCCCACAAAGGTGTCGCCCAACTCAAAAGTCCCTCGCTATCTCCTCAACCAAAATCGATTCTCCTAAGGGAGGGGTGAACCCCTAAATACCAAGAATGGCCTTTCGACCTCCTTCCAAAGCCCCTCTACCTTGCAGAGAAGTATCTCGACCCCCTCAAAATTGCCCAACAATTCTCATGACTTGTTATAGATGGATCATGGCCTCCACCGGATGGCCCGAGTGACCTTCCCAAGCCATCGAACCCTTCCAAATCCTGAGGGATTCCTCCTGTTGCCAAAACTATGCAAAAATAAATGAGATCGGCCCCTTCTAGATGCCCACGGTTCTGTAGAATGCTAAATCGACCCCTCAAGGAAGCCCACAAATATCCCGGTGAATCGTTGCACCTTCAAACTTTAAGAAAAATCCACATGATGAAATCCCAATGAGAACTCTGAATAGATTCTCCTCTTTGTTTAGCTAGGGTTGATGTTGCAACACCAAAACCAAACCAATAGTGGAAGGGTTTCGCCAAAACCCCAACGAAAACCTCAGATCCAAGAGCACTTCAAATAAGAGATCAAATCATAATATGAGGAAGGTGAAGTGCTACCCTTCATTTATACTTCTCTGAACTCCTTCTAGATCTTTCCTTGTTTGACCAAATCCACATGACACTTATTTCCCTTTTTAATTTCTCTTTTTAATTTTGGAAAGTGATTAATTATCTTTTAAGACATTCATGGACACTGAAAATCCCTTTCTCATCATCCCAACCTTTAGATCTTTTCATCCTGATTCAAACAAGCTATTATACCGAGGTATTCCTTCAAATAATATGATCTAAATAACACCATTAGTGTATTTATTTAAATTATGCTCAGTGATAACCCAAATTACGAGAATTATCGGGATTCCATGGAACCGAGAACGAACTGTGCGGAAGTGATCCTGATGATGAAAGATGATTAATGGACTAGGTTGGGCCTTATATAACTGCTCCAAATCCTCCGAGATCACTGATAACACAACCTCACCCTTTTGTTTTGGCTGATATAAGTCTCAGATGTTTTTCCCAACTACAGACAAGGGGAACCTAAAAATGGGGAATTGCATATGTTTATTATAAGGTTTCTTTTGATGTGTGGTGTTTTGTTCTATTTTTTCATTATTCATTGTAGTTGTAGCGTGTTTTTTTATTTTTTAAATGTTGTTTATAATAATTTGTCGATTAAGTTGTTGTGTTATGAGAAGAGTCTCTTTGTCATCAAAATCCCCTAAAACTTGTATTTGGCCTCATTAATATTTACTTGAGGATTTTCATCCCAAATTTCCATAGCAAGATAAACTTGATCACCTCATTATTTGCTACTAGACCATGCATATATGGGTGTAGTTTGGATAGTTTTTTATTTCAAAATAATTTTGTTAAATAGTTTTTTTTCATGGTTTTGAAATCCAATTTGTTTTTTTTTTCCAATATAAAAGTTGGACTTGTACAACCAATTAATATAAAAGGGGGTCCCTTGTCCCACAATCAAGGGGGTGTCATACACCAATTTGGTGTCTAGCTTGGCCGTGACCTTAAGAATAGCCTATTATTATTATTATTATATGATTTCATAATGCATAACGCATACCATGTAGAAGGACGCCTAAAATATAAAAAAACCAAACAAATTTAACACAAATTCTAAGTTGTAAAGTGTGAATCCATCTTTTTGGGGAATAAAATTCTTCCTTTAGCTATTAAATTGATCAAAAACATTACATTCAGGGTATATTAAATTGATCAAACATTATGTTCAAGGTATTTTATATAGAAAAAGGGTTTCATTAAGTAGTCTCGTGCTTTTGGAAACTATAAACCTAGGTTGCATAATTACAATTACAAAAGTGCCATAAGTACATAAAAATCCCTAACAATGTTTAGGGCCAAGTGACATGCACTATTATGAATTGAAGGCATGAAAAGACATATTACACACAATGTTGAAGGCATGACAAGACATATTACACACAATGTACAATTCATATAGGCACGGAACATATATTTCAAAGCAATGGTATTGATGACTTATATAACAACTCATCATTGTATATTAGGAGAGGAATTCGCAAATAACCCAAGTATATCCATATGTTCAAATCTTAAGTCAATGTATATAATAATGACTCTCTCTCTCTCTCTCTCTCTCTCTCTCTCTCTCTCT
>JASDQU010102322.1:145659-159947 GCA_032191745.1 Picea mariana | reverse complement strand
TAGGAGAGAATATTCCACCTGGAGAATATTCTCTTTTAGTTGACACTTCAGTTTGACTAGTTGAGTTGAGTCTAGATGCTGCATTGGTTTTGTCACCATGCAACATTGGGATCATCACCATGCTAATGCGCACTTGCATTGGGATCATCACCATGCTAATGCGCATTTGCATTGGGATCATCACCAGAATGTCACATTACCCTTGATTCCTTGATCTAATCCTCACTACACTATGTTCAGTCAGTTAACTGAAGACTAATTGACTAGTTAACTCAGCTAGGTGGCAGTTCACTCTCGTAACTGCCTGAGAGACTAGACTAGGTGGAAGTTCACTCCCGTAACTGTTGGTGTGTTTCCATATCACTCTAGACCACCACTATGGCACATTGGTTCTCCTCCAGTGCACACTAATTGAGTTATATAGAGTATATCATGTGTAAATTATTCATTATTCATTACGGTTAATTAGAATTCTTCCTTTCTTTCTCTCCTTCTTCTTCTTTCTCAATTTCTCTATGCAAATGTGTGTAGTATTTTCTAGCTAGATCTATTCTATGTAGGTTCAAAACATTTACATTTCTCAAATTCAAATGCGAGAAATGGAAAGTGACTAAGGGGTAAAAATATAACACGTCATATGACACATTAATATCACAAATAACGACTCATATGATAAAAGAAGATCGATGCTATCTGGGCACATGATACATGTCAATCTAGTCAAACTGAATATCTTAGAGGGTAGATGTGATAATATTGCAAAGAGAGGGAATGTGATTAGATTATGGAATAGGTTCTTGTGTTAGGCCACAATACATGAAACTAGTTATGACAAATGGTGAGAAAGAGTTGGATGACGATACAAAAAGGTTCTACATCCAAGAATCCCAATAGGTCTCTGGCCTAGGTTTTTGGAGATATGGGAGGACGAAAGAAGAACCCGATAGTGATTAATATGAAGAAGATCATGCCTTTCATACCTCAGGAATATCACATAGGAATTCACTCGGCCAACATTATGAGACAAACCTGATGAGGGGAGCCCGATAGGATTTTTAACTTTGGGCTTTGGACCAGTCTTAAGACACTGCACACTCAACACTCCGAATGGGGATTCACCATAGATAAAATCTGATGAGCTCACAGGATAGGACCATAGGAAAGGTTGTTGGGCAATCATTTTGGATACATTTTTGAGGAAAATCCTAAGTATGGAGGAGGTGCACAACAACAGAAGTAAGAAGAGAAGGTAGGAGTGGAGAGTGAAGTAAAGACACATTCAATATTGAAGTGTGCAGTAAAATTATACTTCGTAGAAAATAAAGAAAGAGAATAAAGAAGGAAGATAGAGAGGGCGAAAAGTAAGGACAACAATTCGGCATGCAAAAGTAGAGAGATGCGCAAAAGTAGGGAGAACAACAGTCGGGAATGTTAAAGAAGCATGCATACACAAAAGTAGGATAAGTGTGCTCAAACAACGAGCCAACATGAGTTGTAATGAATCAGAATGAGTTTTAATAGGGTTTTGGGATAATGAAGTAGGGTTTTGAGCCCTAGCTTCCATGTATATATATGTAATGGGTCAGGTAGAATAGAAGTTGATGCTGAAGTTGTGTTGGGGAAGAACTAATGTTGTTGTAGAGAGAATAGACTGAGAATAAGAGAGATACTCTATGTTTGAATTTCTAGGGATATTTTTTCATAGAGAATCTTGCATTGCAGAGTGACTAGGAAATATGGAGACAAATATCATGATACATCTATTGTAAGCACAATGTGCAAGCCTGAGACGATTACAAAAAGAATAATAAAGAAGGGAATCGTTGTGAACGTAGCCCAAAGTTGGGTGAACCACGTTAATTATTGTTTTTGCTTGTATTTTTATGTGATTAATCATAAAACTTCTCTTTATGCATGTTAGACTATATCTGTTTACTATCTGTTCAATGTGTAGTAGTTATGAATGTTACAATGAATAGTTTATGTTGCAATCTGCAGTATAATGGTGTTGTATAATTGAATTCACCAATTAATCAAGGAATGACAGACATAGGATAATGCACACATAATTGATAAGTAATATTGAATATGATAATAGACTCCCATCCCCTCATTACTACATAAAATTGGTTCCTACAGCCCCAATAGATGCCTTGGGTGAGACTTCACTTGCATGTAGGTGATGCCGAAAGGGTCGGTGTCTGAAGGGTTTTGTTGGTTAGATAAATTGAACCTATGGTCTTACAACCACATGCCAACAAATGGTTATGTTGCTGGGACATGGAATATGTGATTGAGGGAATGTTTTGGAGGATGACTAAGAAAGATATCTCAGAATGGCTAGAAGGGAAGGAATGAGAATTTACTCAAAAAGAGAATAGAAACCCTCATATGAGGGAAAAGAAATGGATACAAAGGTATCTGTACATAGAGATGCATGAGATTTTCTGTGGATAATTTCTAATTATCTTAACTAAGTGGTTAGAAATATTGGTGGATAATACTATAAGGTATCGAACCGTAGTGCCAAGGAATTGGACTCCTACATTGGTGAGGAAGTTGAATTCTATTAGCAATAAGAATTCTCCTTCAGTTGATTTCTGGTTGGATGATATATTGTACCTAGTCATACAATGTTGTAAAGAGAGATTTCTTCAAGGGTTCACGTGGAAGGTTTATGAAATCATTGGGTACTTGGATAAATATGTTGTTGTACAACAAGTGTGTGATGACAATGGAGTCTAATTGCTAAGGGGATTTGTGTACATAGGGGAATAAGAGGATGGAAAGAGGATAATATGAAGGTAGGGAAGAATGAAGGAAGGGAGGGACTAAGGATGTAGAGAAATGAAGAGGTTGTATCATAAGAAGAAGACTAGTTTGGATTATTTTGCATTGGAAGAAGGTACAAGCGGCGGAAGACTAGGGCTGAGAAAGGAGAGACGTGCAATGAGCTTGAGGGAAGAGAACCCTGTGCAATAGTCCAGATTGTATAAATATCATATGCAGAAGGGGAGGAAGAGAATTCTATTTTTATTCCTATAATATAATAGATGGTAATTCCTACTCATATTGGATCTTGTGTCAATTTCACAACCCTGTGTACATCACCTAGATCATAAATAACATTTGAGGATTTTTCAGAAAAACTTATAGTTAGAAAGGGAGGAAAGAGTAGCAATAAGAAGAGCAATGTAAGCAGTGTGATGAGTTAGACTCAACCAACATCACCTAGGGGAGGTAATACACAAAATAACATGGGAGGGGTAGACAACACCCTAAGAATGCTTAAGTTCTAGGAAGGTGGGTCAGAGGACCCATAGCAACATCTATTCATATGAGAAACAATTTGGGATGAAAATAATGTTCAGGATGAGGTCGTAAAGATTGTGTGGTTAGAAACAACATTTAGGGTACGCACACTAGTCTGTTACATGAAACTGCAGAGTGCCACACCTACAAGACAAGAAAGGACGTTAGTGAATATTAGACAAGCATTGTTGAAAGAGTTCAAAAACCCAAAGTCTAAGTCGTAGTACATTACAAAGTTAAAGGAAATCAAACAGGTGCAGAATGAGTCTGTTTGGGACTATGATCAAAGTTTTAAGGGTTTTATGGGTAGAATGGAATTCCAGATCTCTGATCAACAACATCAATGATGGTTTATTATGGGACAACTACCACACATTCATAGGCCATTGAATCAATATAATTTTGTTTCACAACCTAAAGATTTTGAGATTGTAATGAAGCTAGAATCATCTCCTGTAGGAGAGAGTGGAGGGATGGCACAAGTACATATGCAGTTAGATTCCTTGACAATTCAATTGGCATAACTTACAAAAGGGAAGGAGAAGCAAGAACAAGTCTAGTGTGTCAAGTGTAGGACTAAAGGCCACCATAAGGACGAATTCCCAACATTCACGCAATATTTGGTGACTGGAGCACCGAATCCATTACTAGGAGGGGGATAATGTGAGATCTGTAAGAAATGGGGAAATAATATGATTGTGTCCATTACTGCACAAAATACCAAAGTACACCAAGGAACTTATTTTTCAACTTATGCAAGTCAGTTGGGCACGAAGAGAAGGATTGTCATGCATTTGATTTGATGAGGGAACACACTTCATATATTTGTAGGATTTAGGAGGAGAATGTTGCGATAGAAGGAGCCGGTCCACAGTATAAAAATCAGAGAGGTTTTAATCTGGGAAACCAAGGAGGATTTAGCATAGGTCAAGGAAGAGGAAATTTTGACAGAGGAGGTAGAGGACCAATAATATTCTACAATTGTAATCAACCAAGACACTTAGCTTGTGACTGCTTGAACCCTTGAAAAACCTACACATATTGTAGAGCATTGGACCATGTGAAATAAGACTATCCTCAACTACTTGTGAAATCGAAGGAAAGTGGGAATTAGAACCAAAACCCAAATTAGAACTTCTAGAAAATATTTTTCGAGAAACACAATGAAGGACTTAGAATTGCAGTTATTAAGTGCGGAGGAACTAGAACAAGGGTTGATGTGACAAATGGGGGGAAGTAGGTTGAGCAATGGATAAGGAAATCAGTAGGACCTATGTGAACATTAGACCCTCAACAAGAAAAGGATATGTGTTAGAGGTACAAAAAAGAGATACTAGGACCAGACTGGGTAGGATCAACACCATCTATGCCTCTTGTTTGTGATCTACTATGCCAAAAAATCCACTTGAGAAGGTAAGTACTGTAAGGGATTTTCTGATAAGTTGCATAGAATTGATGAAAAATGAAACTATGTTGAATGCATTATGTGAAATGATTGATCATTGCACGCAATAAAGGGAAATTCCTATCGCACAGAGTGTAGTGAATCAGGTAATGCACAAAAATAGGACCAATGGAGAGTTCTGATTAAGTGCACACAATGGGGAATATGATGTTGATAACGTTATTTTATACTTGGGTTATGATGTGAAGACATGGGAAATTATGGGGATACCAGTTGATTTGGTCTCCTGTCCATCTAAGATTGGAAAACCAGCACAAGATAGTACCAATTGGTTGATTGAAAGGAGTACATGTGAATATTGATGGAGTGCGTAGTGTAGAATATTTTTAATTCATTAAGATCATGGACGATAGTAAGACATATCCAACAATGATGAGACTTTAATGTGTATTTGATAATCAAGTGATCATCAATTTGAAGAGGAGAGAGATGATATTCAAGGTAGGAGACTTGAAGGTTACTGTAGAACGAAAATGATAACTTGTATAATATGACTGTGTGGATGGATGACTATGTTCACCCCACTGCAGATGGTGCACTAAGTTGGAGAATAATTATTTCATGTGCTTCGGATTTGGAGGAAGGTCTGGAACATTGGAAGTAGAGGATGCATGAAGTATCAACTAGATGATGTGCATTTTTAACTCAATCATTGCACTGGAATGGAGCATAGTTATGTGATCCACCCAAGTATGATGGATTGACTCATATAAGCTCGTTTGTAAATTATTTTTAGTTGTAGGTACTCAAACAACAAAGGTTGTTGGCACTTGATTTTTTCTATAAAGATACTCTAGCCATATGGTGGGTTGAACACAAAGAGGGAATGGAAAACTAGTTGCAATGTAGAAGACTATTGCAAGTGAGATTTGGTATCGAGTTGGATAATATTGTGTAGAAGTATACAAGGATAAGGGACCCAACATGTCATTTTGAGTAGTGCATAACCATATGGATTTTAGTACCAAGGAAGGAATGGACACACAGATTTATACATACACTGGATACAATTCCGAAGAACTGGTACTTGGAAATGAAAATGCGCAGAGAAACAACTAACTATGATGAGATAATTCAAAGTTTTAAAGTAAAATTCACTTTTGAACACAAATCTCCATTAGTATATGCATCCCTAAAGGTCATTCGAACCAAGATATTTCCGCAATAAGGGTTGATCAAGGTGGTATCTATGTGTACCATGCACATAGATTCTATCATTGTCCATGAATTACTAGAGTGTTACAATGTTGCTAAAGAAAGACATGATTAGGAAGATCCAAGGAATGTGAAAGTACTTGAAACTAAGGGAGAACGTGCACTAGAAGGGCCATAGCTTGAATCTATTTCATACACACACCCAATAAATATTTGGAAGGTAGACATTGGGACGACAAAGTATCCAAAGTTTGCGCATATAGGAGATTATTGGAATGATGAAACAATGAAGATTACAAATTTACTACGCGAGTATCATGATCTATTCCCAACTACATTCTTAGAAATGAAGGGGATATTTGGTTAGTTAGGAGAGATGAGGATCCCTTTGAAAATAGATGCTAATCCAGTGTGACAAAGACCCTATAGGTTAAATCCGAAGTATAAAGAGAAGGTGAATTCAAAAATAAAAAAGATGTTAGAAGTAGGGATCATTGAACCGGTGGTGGAATCAGAGTGGATAAATCCAATGGTGGTACAAGATAAGAAAACAAGAGGAATCAGTATTTGTGTAGAGATAAGGAAGTTGAATGACGCATGGCTGCATGATCCATTTCCAATATCGTTCACAAATGAGGTACTAGAGAATGTAGGAGGGAAGGAGGCTTATTCTTTCACGGATGGATGCTCAGGGTACAATCAGATAAATATTGCACATGAAGACTGATATAATACTACTTTTTCAACAAAGTGGGGAAGATATTAGTACACAATAATGCCCTTTGGACTGAAGAATGCACCTGTCGTTTTTTCAAGAGTAGTTGTAGCAACTTTTAAGGAATTTATTCATAAGTTCCTTGAACTATACTTAGATGATTGGAATGTGTTTAGTTTATTGAAATATCACATAGAATTACTTAGGTTAATGATGGATAGCTGTATACAATGTTATATTTCACTAAATATGAAGAAATGTATTTTTTGCGCACCTTTTGGAATTTTACTGGGCTATGTGGTATGTAAGCAAAGCTTATTAGTGGATCCTGCCAATATTGCAATGATTATAGATTTACAACAACCTACATCAGATATACAGCTGAGGTAAACTATGGGTCATACAAGATATTACAAGAAGTTCATTAAAGGTTATGTGCAGATTACAACACCTATGGATAAGTTGTTGAAAAACAAAGCTAAGTTCGAGTAGAATGAGAACTGTCATAAGGGTTTGGAAACCTTAAAGAAGAAATTTGTTACCACGCCTATTTTGATCTTTCCATATTGGAACAAGGTATTCCATGTTCATGTAGATGTGTCATACATAGCTTTGGGCACAGTACTATTTAAACCAGGGGAAGGAGACATAGATCATCCAATTGCTTTTGCAAGTAGGAAGTTTTCCATAACAAAGAAGAGTTATACTACCATAGAATGAGAAGGATTGGCAATGGTATATGCATTGCAGAAGCTTAGACATTATTTATTGGGTTCTCATTTTAAGATGTATACAGACCATTCTGCAGGCCTATGTTGGGGGCTATAATATGTAGGTGGTTACTGATGTTATAGGAAAATGATTTTGATATAGGTGGTTACTGGTGGTTACTACACAATGTCGAAGACATTGTGTAGTTTCTAAGTACAGAAATGGCCCCGTCAGACATGACAGTTGCGTAGAAGAAACAATTAGTGGTTAAAGTAGTAGACTATAAATTAATTGTAGGGAACTTCTACAAGTTAGGTCCAGATGGAATATTGAGATGATGTGTGTTAGAGAATGAAAGGCCTATAATACTCACAGAAGCACATGAAAGGATTGCAGGAGGATACTACACAGGTAAAGTGATGGCACATAAGATTTTATGTGGGGGGATTTGGTGGCCCACACTTCATAAGGATCATGAAGAATATTTTCAAGCATGTGATGTATGTCAAAGGGTGGGAAAGCCATCCAATATGGATGGGATGCCTTTACACCCACAGGTTATGTTGCAAACATTTGATAAATGGGAAATAGAGTACTTTGTTGGACCAATCAAATTATCAACAATAAGATCAAGAGGTAGGTACATAATCATTTTGATAGAGTATTTGACCAGATGGGTAGAAGAAGCATGAGTCATAGACTACACCGTGAAGACTGGTGTGCAGTTTTTATTTGATAATGTATTCATACTATTTGGATTTCCATGCATTCTACTCAGTGATCAAGGAACACAAATCATGAATAAGACAATTGCAAAATTGACTGAGAAATTTCAAATTAATCATCAGAAGAGTACGTCGTATCATCCTCAAGCCAATGGGACAATAGAAGCTTCTACTAAAATTGTAGAGAATGCTTTGACAAATATCTTCAATGTAGGAAGAGATGATTGAGACTTAAGGGTTCCTGTAGTATTATGGGCATACAGGACTACAAGAAAAAATTTGACAGGATACACACCTTTTAGGTTGGTCTATGGCCAAGAAGTAGTAATTCCAATGAATTTTATTGTTCCTAGCCTGAGCGTTGTAGAGATTAATGATATCTTGGATTCTGGAGCAATAGAGGAGAGATTATCACAGTTTGTACAGATTGAGGAAGATCGCTTTGTCACAATATTCCATCAACAAGTTCAAAAGGCGAGAGAGAAGGAATGACATGATATACACATTAAAAGAAAAAGTTCAAGAGGGATACTTAGTATTACTCTATGATAGTAATTTCATGCAGCATTCGAGAAATTTTTGAATGCATTGGTTAGGACCATATGTGATTTAACATGTGACAGAGGTAGGTGTTGCGCAGTTGGAAACCTTGAATGGAGAATTACTTAGAGGAATGGTGAATGGAAGGCAGTTGAAACTCTATAGATATGGTCGATCGTCTGTGAAATAACACATGTATCATAGTAGTTGTACTATAGTAGGTAGGTAAAATATAGAAAACAAACAAAAATTAGAAAAAGGAACAAAACAAATAAAAAGGGGAAAAACAAGAAGAAATACAAAGGTAGACATGAAGAAGTATCGCACATAAAAAGGGGAGTATCGCACCAATAACATAAACAACATAGAGGAAGTTAAGTGTGTGAAAGAGTGAAGTGAGAAACAAGACTGTTAAGTGCATGAAAGCATGTAAATGACAATTAAAAAGAAGTAATGATGAAACGTACTGGAGATGTGAATCATAAATCGAAGGCATCTCCGAGGATCGGGACATACTGGAAGATCGAAGGAAAAAATCAGTGAATGATTTGGCATTAATGCCATAATAACTAAAGTATTGATTGCAGACTCTGATCGGATTCGACACTTACGTTGGGTGCGAAATCAATTACACGGCTATTAAAGAGTTATAAAATTGCATAAGGGCCTGGCAGGGAAGGTTATTTGCATTTGCTAAGAGTTGTGAGCATGCAAAGAGAACCAAATCCAAACCAAAGGCAAACCACAATTGAACCAAAACTGACACATACCAGTTACCAAAATCATTTGTTGAGAACAATGGCACCACCAAAGGTTGGGGCACCAACAACCGCAACAGGAAAGTAAACAAAAAGATCATTGGTTGTACCCGTGTTTGTGGAAACACCTGAAGCTTTGACCTCATAGAAAATATTTCATAGGGACTATATACCTCCAATAAATGACACCACACCATAGGTTATATTACCCACAGATGAAAAGTACCTGTTGGCCACACCGAAAATACCACCTAGTGTCATTGTCGAAGGGGACATGCTAGGAAAGATTGTTTCCTTGAAGTTTGTAGACCACGACATAATAAATGTACAAAAGTTTCCCAAGATGGCATGGGAGAAATATTTGTGTTCCAAAAGTGTACTATGGACAGGTGAAATATTGCTTGAACCATAGTGTTGGGCGACAGGACTAGAGAAATCAAGAATATTTAATCTTTTGGAGATCCCACATTTTGGCCGAAGTCTGGAAATAAACGCCTACGTTAAAATGTTACTAAGTTGCCTCCAGAGAGGAAATTTGTGGCTACACCCACCAGTATCTATTGACACACAACTAATTGTGTGGATAACAGGCTTGCTGAAAGTAGGAGAGGATCTAACAAGATTATTCACAAACAAGGTAAGGGAGAAAGCACTATCAGAAATAATGAAGAATAAGTTCCACACCTTCAGAGGGAAGCGGGAGTTGGATGTCGCAAACATAAGTGAGGATGTTGTGTTATTTCTGACGCATGTATTGGCCTACAAATTACTAATAAAATTCTGCAAGGATGAGGTGTTGTCCGTAGTGATTGCATTTGTGGAAAAGTGCACAGAGGGGATCCAAATGAATTGGGCCACATTTCTAGTGAATCAATTTTTGGTAGACTGCATAGAATCCCGGGAGAAAGGAATGGAATTTAATTATGCCTGGATTCTCATCTTGATCACAATAGTTGGTTGCAAGGAGCCTAGTGATCACTAATGTTTGAAAATAACCAGCAGATGTTATAAAAAGATTTGCCTTACCCTAAGAAAATTTTCTCAGAAGGCCTTTTCCATTTCCCTATGTAGACTTGAAGTCCCTTTTTGCAGTTCCCATAGCTAAAAATAATATTTTTCCACATATACGCACCCTAAAAGTTAGACAGCATGCGTATAAGTAGGTTTCACCATTACAACCCATGTACATCGAGTTTTGTGCCCAAATTAAACAATGGTGTTAGTTTCCATGTCACGTCATGGGATCCATGATCCTTGACCTTCCATATACTGGAAATGTTCTGACTCGGCCCTTCAGTTCAATTTGAAGGTTGTAAATGGGCCATATTCAAGCTGTGGAAAAGGAGAGAAGAATTCAACTTTGAGAGCAAGGTTACTCTGGAGAAATTATTCACTTCATATTGAGTCTGTATCCCTTTATCCTTTTAAGTCTGAACACATTGTTCAACCCCCAAGCTCTTCCCTACTTAATTGAGAACCTCATTGTCTCTCTTATATGAGCTTTCCTTTGGTGGATTATTGAGGTGGTGGAGGCCCAGCTGGAAGGGACTTAGTTTCTCGGTTCCAAACCATGGTGACATGAAAGTTTGTTATTCATTCACTTCTATTGATTACATTTTAATAGAAATAATCTTTTCTCGTCCAATTAATGTTTTTCAAATATTTGAATTGTTATTCCATGGGCATATTTGTTATGAATACTGATGGATTATTTTATTGAATGTGATAACTTTAGATATAATCACCATATGCTTGCATTTCTTGGTTGTTGAGGACAAGTTGCAAGTGTATTGCTTTGGGTCAAGTGCTCAAAAGTGGACTTCATCGAACATCTGGATGAGATAGCTTGTTTATCTTGTCTTGTTAGCATATTTGTTTATATATTGTACTTGATATTACATTTTATTTCTACAGTCATTTTCGTCTGTTGTGGTTTACCCCATGCCATAGAGATATTTTCCTCATAACAGAATTGGCGACCATACTGGGGATATAATATTCTTTTCAGGGTTTGGAGTGTTTTTTTCCTTTGATTTCTCTCATTTATATTGAGTTTCTTTTCCTCTAATTGCTTGACAGCCTATGTTCATTTTGATTATGAGTTTCTTAGCCTTATCCTTAACCTGACAGTGTTTTAATACATATACATGGGTTTTTACCTGACAGTCATGTACATACGCATGTTGTCCTTCTGCAAGAGACGTATATACGCGGTTTTCTCCTGAACAATCGCGTACATCATTCTTGTGTGCTTGGTTGTTGAGTTTGATGCTTGTTGGGTAAGTTTCAATGGTTGTTGAGTCTTCTTAGGTCTCTGATATGATTTTTAAGTTCCTGTAGAGTGATAGGAAACCTTTCTTTGGTTCAATTTTTGGGTAGTTCCTTTCTCATCATCCTTTTCATTGATTGTCCTTGCATCTTGGGATGGATTTTTGCTTCTTGATATCCTACTTGGTTTGTCTTTGATTGCATTCATTATAATATTTATATCAAGTTGTTCAATCTTTGCATTTTCATTCTTTTATATTGAAAATACAAAAATATTAAGCATTTTGCATTGTTGGCATTTTATCTTTTGGCTTCTTATCGTTGATCTTAGTACATGTACGGAAATATTGCATTTTATTTTGAATTGCAGAACTAAATTGAAAGTTGCACTTTGAAAATCTTATCATTTATTGGGAGTTGAAGATAGGACTTTGCATTTTATTCATATTCATTTATTTTACTTGTTGAGTCGTAACATCATCAGTCTCACTACCGCACCTTTTTGAATAAGCAAGGCCACTAAAATCAATGTTGATAATTTAAAATTGATTAGAAACGATTTTATTTTCTAGGGTGCACAAACTAGATTAGGATTTAGAGCCTTGGAATAGGATTTTGTGAGTAAACTTATCCAAGGCTATTAAATCAACATATGTGTCTGACTAAGGGAGTGGTGAAATCCATTGTATAATTGGTGACGTTAGGAGGCTTTGCTTACACCGGAGTTAAGTAAGAGGTCACATGAAGTTGGTTGAGGGGATATCCCCCCAATACCTTCTTAGCGTCAGATATATTTCTAGGGATCTATTCGTATATGGGGATCTTGCTAGTACCTTTACCTATGTGAGAGGCGGTGCTTTCGATTTTTCATTCCTTCTTACCCTGCCCATATGGTGGACTTGAATTACAACTGTTCGCCTATGCATCTGTTATATCATGGTTGCTTAGTTTCTTGACATAGGTACCACATAGGTTACTTGTAGGGGTTATTCTATAGGTACCCTAGGTCAGATAAGGGTCAGACAACACACAACCTTTATGGAGTATTACTTCTATGGGGGAATCTGACCGAATGGTTTTTAATCCCACGAGGGCCCTTATAACTAATTCCAATACCTCCAATCTTTTGTAGGGAGTCTCAGGCCCCTCTTGGGTGAGGCATACCTACTTTAGGGAGGGAGTCCCTTTTCAACCACTTTATCCTATTTGTGTGCATATTGGACTTTTGTTTATTTTGGTGTGCTCTTTGATTACTAGTTGGCCTTAGGATTTGTTGTTTATATCTCAAGTCGTGAGTCATTGTGGAGCCATACCAGCTTCCCCAAAGGTCTCGCTGCTTGTTACAATTAACACCACATCTTGAGTCTTTGCTTTGTAAAAAGAGTAAAGTTGTCAAATGTGGTACACACACCTCCACTTACCAGACTCGTGATCATATAAGGATGAGTACTAAATCAATTCAGAAATATATTGGGAGTCCTTCAACACCCTTACCCACTATAGTTAATGACACTCCTTCGACACCTAGTTCAACCACAATGATTGTAGTGTCGGAGGTTCCTATCATCACTCATGTCTATCCTATAGTGAATGCTCAACCTATAGCCATGAATCCTTTTGGGTCCCTTTGTCAGTTGTCGATCTACAATATTTAGTCCATCCCTACGGCCTCTAGCCCTTTTTGTAATGGTATGACGAATTTCACATCACAATTTTCATCCTCCATCCCAACATCTAATCTGAATACTAGTATTGGACTTGGGGGCATGGATCCTTCACATACTCCATTTTCATTTGGCGGTGCTCATATCCTGCAAACAACTCCTACAGTTGGAGGCCTTCCTCCTTTTCACCCAGGTCTAATCCTGGTCCTCATGCTCCTGGATGGAGTGGTCAACTTAGCGGACACGCTTATTCTTACAGTCTGTCCTTTAAAAATGCCTCCTCTGTATCGATTCTGAGCAACACATTTGGCATGATGAATACAACTCTATCCTTCAGATTCACACCCAGTGGAGGTCAATTTCATACCTTGGGAAACCCCCAACTTGGAGCTACTCCGACTGGGGGAAATTTTTACAACCCTCATCATAACATTCCTATTGGAATGGTGCCCAACCAACCCTTCATGAATTAGTTCGGAGGAGGGTCTTATAATCCATGACAGGGCCATGGTGCATACCAGAACCCTAGATGGGCTATGATTCCCCAACAACAATCTTTTCCGGGAGCTTGGGGCCATATGTCGCAACCCAGTCTCCCTTTTCTGGCCACGCTCAATCAACAAGACTTGTCTAGATTAATGAATGACCCTATGCGTCATGATTGGACATGGCCCCCCATCCCCACCAAGCTTCCTTTGGATATTTTGAAATTCGAAGGTAAGACTGGTGAGGATTCCGGTGATCACATCACTAATTTTCACCTTTGGTGCTCTTCGAATTACCTTAACGATGATTCTATTCATTTAATATTGTTTCAACACACCCTCATGGGAGTTGTCGTGAAATGGTATATAGAGCTACTAGGGGGGATGAACAAAACTTTTAATCAAATGGTTTTATTCTTCCTCAACCACTTCCAATTGTCGGTTCATTACAACGTTGACATAGAACTTTTGTCGGCCTTACGTCAGGACA
>JASDQU010102322.1:103647-145166 GCA_032191745.1 Picea mariana | reverse complement strand
CAACCCAATATTGGAGAAAGTTTATTGCTAATTTTTCTTCCATTGCAGCTCCATTACATGCAGTGACAAGTGTCAAGCAATTTTTTCAATGGGGAGGTAAGCAACAAAAGGCTTTTGATACTTTGAAAGAAAATATCAGTTCAACGCCAGTTCTTGCACTTCCAAATTTAAGACAACTTTTTGAAATCCAAACAGATGCAAGCAATTATGCAATGGGAGCAATTTTGCTACAGCATGGTAAGCCCATTTGTTTTCATTCTGAAAATTTTAATGGTGTCATGATTAACTATCCTACTTATGATAAGGAATTGTATACATTGGTACAAAGTGTGAAAAAATGGAAACATTATTGGTTGGGGAAAGAAACCATTGTTTACACCGATCATCAACCACTGCAATACTTACAATCACAAACAAAGCTAAAACAAGCTAGGCACTTCAGATGGATGGGTTTTCTACAGTAGTTCCACTTGGTCATCAGGTATAAGAAGGGCATTTATAACAAAGTTGTTGATATTCTTTCAAGGCCTATTATTAGTGCTTCAATTATTCTTAGGCATAGTCCTATCATGCATGAAAGTTATGTTGAGTAATATGCTTTGGATACTGATTTTAAAGAAGTATATGAAACTTTGTGTCATTCTAACCATGTTGAGGAATTGGATTACCATGTGCATGATAATCTTTTGTATCATATTGGCAAGCTATGTATTCCACAGGGTGAAGAATCAACATTATAAGGGAAGCCCATTCTTCTCTTATTGCTGGTCATTTTGGTCTAGGCAAGACAGTGGCTAATTTGCAAAGATATTGCTACTAGCCTAAAATGAATGAAAGTGTTTCAAGATATGTTTGAGGATGTTTTTTATGTGCCACAAGTAAACCTAGCAATCGAAAGTTGGGTTTGTATACTCCACTTTCAGTTCCTTCTCGTCCTTGGGAAAGTATTTCTATGGACTTTGTAGGAGGTATACCTATGTCTCGACGAAATCATGATTATCTTTATGTTGTGGTTGATCGATTTAGCAAAATGTGTATTTTGATGCCTTGTACGAAGCAGGTTACAGCTGAACAAATGGCACAAATGTTCTTTCAAAATGCTTGGATTCATTTTGGATTGCCTAATTCCATTATTTCTGATCGGGATTCTCGATTTGTTGGAAGTTTTTGGTCAAGTTTATGGGCACTCATGGACACCAAACTGAAAAAGAGCACAACTTTTCATCCACAAACAGATGGTCAGACAGAAGTGGTAAATTGAACAGTGGTGCATCTTCTTTGTGCTTATTGCAGCAAGCATCCTAAACTTTGGGATGAGCATTTACACTACATTCAACAAGCTTACAATTGAGCTAAGCACTCTTCAACTCAAGCATCGCCATTTGAAGCATGTTTTGGCTATTTTCCCAAATCTCCTTTAGATTTTATCTTTGGGAAGGATATTGCTATTAAAGGTCAATATGACATTGATAGGGCAGAAAATTTCATTGAACAAATTCAGTCGATACATCAAATGGTGCAAGAGTAGTTGGAAAAGAGTCAAGCCAAGTACAAGATGAGACATGACAAGTATCGTGTTGATCACAGTTTCCAAGTTGGAGATGAATTTTGGCTTTACATTAGTAAGGAGAGGCTTAAAGGGGAAGGTAAAAAACTCAAACCAATTCGATATGGTCCTTTCAAAATTATCGACAAGATTGGCAACAATGCCTTCCGTTTAGATTTGCCTCCTTATATGAAAATGTATGCAGTTGCTAATGTTGAGAATTTGAAATTGTATGAGCCTCCTTTGATTGATGATCAAGGAGAGCATGTTCAGATTCATTCTATAGATTATTTTTCCCTAGAATATCTTACAGAACTGCATGAAGACACCATCCTTGACAGGAGAATGCGAACTTCAAAACGAGGAAATGTGGAGTATCTTCGAGTTGGTCTTAAAGGTACAAATCCAAGAAAATATAAGTGGATTGAGGTTGGAAAGGTGAGGGAGCTATACCCTCATCTTCAGATAGACTAAAAATAGTCTTTTGGAGGTCCAAAAGCTTTCCAACGGGAAGGTGTGATCTAGAGGATCAAATTTTGCTCAAAATTCAAATGCTCAGAATCGCTTCAAATTGAATGGGAGTGTAGGCCTCATCGTTACGAACCCAATGCAACTCGTTTGGGTTCAAATGAATGTTGGGAGCAAGAGATATCGCGTTCTGTTCAAAATGACAAACAGGCAAAAAAAGGGATGTTGACTGTACAGTCCGTACAGTCTGTACAAACATTGACATGGTAGGTCGTACGACACATGGCAGGCAGTTGTGTGGATAGTTGGCATATTACATGGCATGTTTGCAATGAACAGGATGGCGAAACATGGCCCAATCAATGGCCACCACGTGTCACACACATATTGGTTTAAAATTTATGCATTCAGCAGGACTCGACCCCGCGACCTCCGGGCAGGGGAAGAGACTTGGGAAGGGTCGTCGACCGGTGTGCCACCACATGTGCCTTGTAATATAAACAACACACATTATATTTATGTTGATATGTATTATATGGTGGGCGCGGATCGGGCCAGGGCTTAGCCCCAGCCCCCAGTCTCGCATATATACAATGTGACCACATTACTATATGTGCACTCTATTGTATAGCCCTTTCATTTGAGCCATCGGTCACATGGTATGCAATGTGACCATAGGCGCGCCTTTGTTTATAACCGTTTGAACTTTGGCCTTTTATTTATATTTGCGCAGTCGTATGGCGCTTCACATGCCCACAGGCCTTAGACAGTTAAGGGCCAGCGCGTAACCATGCGACAGTTTGTACTGGTCATGCGGTTGTGCCCGGTGCTAATTTTTTATGCTTAAATATGTGTGTGGGCTAGGTTGAGCCAACAGGGGTGCGTTTTGTAGATGCAGAGACATCAAGTTTGAAGGGGGACTTCCAGGAACCCTATCTTCTTCAAATTTTGGCCAAACGAGGTGCCGAAAAAGACCAGCTAGGGGTTTTTGGACGTTCTGGAGCCATTGGAGCCATCTATTTGGCATTTGGAGCATTGTAAAGCACATTTTTTATAAATTTGAGAAAATAATACAAATGATCCATTGGAAGCTGGACCAGGAGATGTAGCCCAAGAGAGGGGTGAAATCCTTTATCATTTGCTGTGTTATGTGTTTTTTGTTCACTGTTATTGTTGTTGTTTATATGCATCTTGAATGAGTAAATCCTATTAAAGTTGTGTTGCAAAGTTGATCCATTTGTATTTTAACACATAAGCTTTACTTGCAAATAATTTCAAGAATACAAGTCTTCTTCATTTTTAGATTAGTTGTGCTGGGGAAGAACTAATGTTGTTGTAGAGAGAATAGACTGAGAATAAGAGAGATATTCTATGTTTGAATTTCTAGGGATATTTTTTCATAGAGAAGCTTGCATTGCAGAGTGACTAGGAAAGATGGAGATGGATATCATGATACATCTATTGTAAGCACAATGTGCAAGCCTGAGACGATTACAAAAAGAATAATAAAGAAGGGAATCATTGTGGACATAGCCCAAAGTTGGGTGAACCACGTTAATTATTGTTTTTTCTTGTATTTTTATGTGATTAATCATAAAAATTCTCTTCATGCATGTTAGACTAGATCTGTTTACTATCTGTTCAATGTGTAGTAGTTATGAATGTTACAATGAATAGTTTATGTTGAAATCTACAGTATAATGGTGTTGTATAATTGAATTCACCAATTAATCAAGGAATGACAAACATAGGATAATGCACACATAATTGATAAGTAATATTGAATATGATAATAGCCTCCCATCCCCTCATAAAATTGGTTCCTGCAGCCCCAATAGATGCCTTGGGTGAGACTTCACTTGCATGTAGGTGATGTCGAAAGGGTCGATGTCTGAAGGGTTTTTTTGGTTAGATAAATTGAACCTATGGTCTTACAACCACATGCCAACAAATGGTTGTGTTGCTGGGACATGGAATTTGTGAATGAGGGAATGTTTTGGAGGCTGACTAAGAAAGATATCTCAGAATGGCTAGAAGGGGAGGAATGAGAATTTACTCAAAAAGAGAATAGAAACCCTCAGATGAGGGAAAAGAAATGGATACAAAGGTATCTATACATAGAGATTAGGGATGATTTTAAGGATGGAAATTTATTTTAAAATGTAGAAACCTTGGCGAATCTTACTAATCCTTCATATGCCATCTATAAATGATTGGCGATATTTTTGTAAAAATATTCAAATTTTCTAAGGATTTTATATAGTTTTTATAAAATTTTGGCGATTTTTAAGGTAAAATAATTTTATCCTATAGAATTTGGGCGAATTATTTTTAAAATAGCGAATCTCATTTTTGAAAAAACCATGGAAAATTAGCCCATGAGCGAAATTTAGCCCCTAAAATCATCCCTGATAGAGATGCATGAGATTTTCTGTGGATAATTTCCAATTATATTAACTAAGTGGTTAGAAATATTGGTGGATAATACTATAAGGTATCGAACCATAGTTCCAAGGAATTAGACTCCTGCATTGGTGAGGAAGTTGAATTCTATTAGCAATAAGAATTCTCCTTCAGTTGATTTCTGGTTGGATGATTTATTGTACCTAGTCATACAATGTTGTAGAGAGGGATTTCTTCAAGGGTTCACGTGGAAGGTTTATGAAATCATTGGGTACTTGGATAAAGATGTTGTTGTGCGACAAGTGGGTGATGACAATGGAGTCTAATTGCTAATTGGATTTTTGTACATAGGGGAATAAGAGGATGGAAATAGGATAATCTGAAGGTAGGGAAGAATGAAGGAAGGGAGGGACTAAGGATGTAGAGAAATGAAGAGGTTGTATCATAAGAAGAAGACTAGTTTGGATTATTTTGCAGTGGAAGAAGGTACAAGCGACAAAAGACTAGGGCTGAGAAAGGAGAGATGCGCAATGAGCCTGAGGGAAGAGATCTCTATGCAATAGTCCAGATTGTATAAATATCATACGCAGAAGGGGAGGAAGAGAATTCTATTTTTATTCCTATAATATAATAGCTGGTAATTCCTACTCATATTGGATCTTATGTCGATTCCACAACTCTGTGTACATCACCTAGATCAGAAATAACATTTGAGGATTTTTCAGAAAAACTATAGTTAGAAAGGGAGGAAAGAGTAGCAATAAGAAGAGAAATGTAATCAGTGTGATGAGTTAGACTCAACCAACATCGCCTAGGGGAGGTAATACACAAAATAACATGGGAGGGGTAGACAACACCCTAAGAATGCTTAAATTCTAGGAAGGTGGGTCGGAGGACCCATAGCAACATCTATTCATATGCGAAACAATTTGGGATGAAAATAATGTCCAGGATGAGGTTGTAAAGATTGTGTGGTTAGAAACAACATTTAGGGTCCATGCACTAGTCATTTGCATGAAACTGCAGAGTACCACACCTACAAGACAAGAAAGGACGTTAGCAAAGATTAGACAAGCATTGTTGAAAGGGTTCAAAAACCCAAAGTCTAAGTCGTAGTACATTACAAAGTTAAAGGAAATCAAATAGGTGCAGAATGAGTCTGTTTGGGACTATCATCAAAGTTTTAAGGGTTTTATGGGTAGAATGGAATTCCATATCTCTGATCAACAACATCAATGATGGTTTATAATGGGACAAATACCACACATTCGTAGGCCATTGATTCAATATAATGTTGTTTCACAACCTGAAGCTTTCGAGATTGCAATGAAGCTAGAATTATATCCTATAGGAGAGAGTGGAGGGATGGCACAAGTACATATGCAGTTAGATTCCTTGACAATTCAATTGGCATAACTTACAAAAGGGAAGGAGAAGCAAGACCAAGTCTGGTGTGTCAAGTGTAGGACTAAAGGCCACCATAAGGACAAATTCCCAACATTCACGCAGTACTTTGTGACTAGAGCACTGAATCCATTACTAGGAGGGGGATAATGTGAGATATGTAAGAAATGGGAAAATAATATGATTGTGTCCATTACTGCAGGAATACCAAAGTACGCCAAGGAACTTATTTTTCAACTTATGCAAGTCAGTTGGGCATGAAGAGAAGGATTGTCATGCATTTGATTTGATGAGGGAACACACTTCATATATTTGTAGGATTTAGGAGGAGAATGTTGCAATAGAAGGAGCCAGTCCACAGTATAAAAATCAGAGAGGTTTTAATCCAGGAAACCAAGGAGGATTTAGCATAGGTCAAGGAAGAGGAAATTTTGACAGAGGAGGTAGAGGACCAATAATATTCTACAATTGTAATCAACCAAGACACTTAGCTTGTGACTGCTTGAACCCTTGAAAAATCTACACATATTGTAGAGCATTGGACCATGCAAAATAAGAATATCCTCGACTACTTGTGAAATCGAAGGAAAGTGGGAATTAGAACCAAAACCAAAATTAGAACTTCTAGAAAATATTTTTCGAGAAACACAATGAAGGACTTAGAATTGCAGTTATTAAGTGCGGAGGAACTAGAACAAGGGTTGATGCAACAAATGGGGGGAAGTAGGTTGAGCAATGGATAAGGAAATCAGCAGGACCTATGTGAACATTAGACCCTCAACAAGAAAAGGATATGTGTTAGAGGGACAAAAAAGAGATACTAGGACTAGACTGGGTAGGATCAACACCATCTGTCCCTCTTGTTTGTGATCTACTATGCCAGAAAATCCACTTGAGAAGGTAAGTACTGTAAGGGAGTTTCTCATAAGTTGTGTAGAATTGATGAAAAATGAAACTATGTTGAATGCATTATGTGAAATTATTGATCATTGCACGCAATAAAGGGAAATTCCTATCGCACAGAGTGTAGTGAATCAGGTAATGCACAAAAATAGGACCAATGGAGAGTTCAGATTAAGTGCGCACAATGGGGAATATGATGTTGATAACATTATTTTATACTTGGGTTCTAATGTGAATGTATTACCAAAGAAGACATGGGAAATGATGGGGATACCCAAGTTGATTTGGTCTCCTGTCCATCTAAAATTGGAAAACCAACACAAGATAGTACCAATTGGTCGATTGACAGGAGTACATGTGAATATTGATGGAGTGCGTAGTGTAGAATATTTTGAATTCATTGAGATCATGGACGATAGCAAGACATATCTAGCACCGATGAGACTTTAATGTGCATTTTATAATCAAGTGATCATCAATTTGAAGAGGAGGGAGATGATATTCAAGGTAGGAGACTTGAAGGTTACTGCAGAATGAAAATGATAACTTGTATAATATGATTGTGTGGATGGATGACTATGTTCACCCCATTGCATATGGTGCACTAAGTTGGAGAATAATTATGTCATGTGCTTCGTATTTGGAGGAAGTTCTGGAACATTGGAAGTAGAGGATGCATGAAGTATCAACTAGATGATGTGCATGCATAACTCAATCATTGTGTTGGAATGGAGCATAGTTATGTGATCCACCCAAGTATGATGGATTGAATCATATAAGCTCATTTGTAAATTATTTTTAGTTGTAGGTACTCAAACAACAAAGGTTGTTGGCACTCGATTTTTTCTATAAAGATACTCCAGCCATATGGTGGGTTGAACACAAAGAGGGAATGGAAAACTGATTGCAATGTAGAAGACTATTGCAAGTGAGATTTGGTATCGAGTTGGATAATATTGTGTAGAAGTATACAAGGATAAGGGACCCAACATATCATGTTGAGCAGTGCAGAACCATATGGATTTTAGTACCAAGGAAGGAATGGACACACAGTTTTATACATACACTGAATACAATTCTGAAGAACTGGTACTTGGAAATGAAATGCGCAGAGAAACAACGATGAGATAATTTAAAGTTTTAAAGTAAAATTTACTTTTGAACAGAAATATCCATTAGTATATTCATCCCTAAAGGTCATTCGAACCAAGATATTTCTACAATAAGGGTTGATCAAGGTGGTATCTATGTGTACCATGCACATAGATTCTATCATTGTCCATGAATTACTAGAGTGTTACAATGTTGCTAAAGAAGGACATGATTAGGAAGATCCAAGGAATGTGAAAGTACTTGAAACTAAGGAAGAATGTGCAGTAGAAGGGCCATAGCTTGAATCTATTTCATACACACACCCAATAAATATTTGGAAGGTAGACATTGGGATGACAAAGTATCCAAAGTTTGCGCATATAGGAGATTATTGGAATGATGAAACAATGAAGATTGCAAATTTACTGCACGAGTATCATGATCTATTCCCAACTAGATTCTTAGAAATGAAAGGGATATTTGGTTAGTTAGGAGAGATGAGGATCCCTTTGAAAACAGATGCTAAGCCAGTGTGACAAATACCTTATAGGTTAAATCCAAAGTATAAAGAGAAGGTGAATGTAAAAATAAAAAAGATGTTAGAAGTAGGGATCATTGAACCAGTGGTGGAATCAGAGTGGATAATTCCAATGGTGGTACAAGATAAGAAAACAAGAGGAATCAGGATTTGTGTAGAGATAAGGAAGTTGAACGATGCATGCCTGCATGATCCATTTCCAATATCGTTCACAAATGAGGTACTAGAGAATGTAGGAGGGAAGGAGGCTTATTCTTTCACAGATGGATTCTCAGGGTACAATTAGATAAATATTGCACATGAATACTGATATAATACTACTTTTTCAACAAAGTGGGGAAGATATTAGTACACAATAATGCCCTTTGGACTGAAGAATGCACCTGCAGTTTTTTCAAGAGTGGTTGTAGCAACTTTTAAGGAATTTATTCATAAGTTCCTTGAACTATACTTAGATGATTGGAATGTGTTTAGTTTATTGAAATATCACATAGAATTACTTAGGTTAATGATGGATAGGTGTATACAATGTTATATTTCACTAAATATGAAGAAATGTATTTTTTGCGCACCTTTTGGAATTTTATTGGGCCATGTGGTATGTAAGCAAAGCTTATTAGTGGATCCTACCAATATTGCAATGAATATAGATTTACAACAACCTACATCAGATATACAACTGAGGTAAACTATGGGTCATACAAGATATTACAAGAAGTTCATTAAAAGTTATGTGCAGATTACAACACTTATGGATAAGTTGTTGAAAAACAAAGCTAAGTTCGAGTAGAATGAGGACTGTCATAAGAGTTTGGACACCTTAAAGAAGAAATATGTTACCATGCCTATTTTTATATTTCCGTATTGGAACAAGGTATTCCATGTTCATGTAGATGTGTCATACATAGCTTTGGGCATAGTACTATCTAAACCAGGCGAAGGAGACATATATCATCCAATTGCTTTTGCAAGTAGGAAGTTGTCCATAATAGAGAAGAGTTATACTACCATAGAATGAGAAGGATTGGCAATGGTATATGTATTGCATAATCTTAGACATTATTTATTGGGTTTTCATTTTAAGATGTATACAGACCATTCTGGAGGCCTATGTTGGGGGCTATAATATGTAGGTGGTTACTGATGTTATAGGAAAATGATTTTGAAATAGGTGGTTACTGGTGGTTACTAATGTTAAAATGGTGGATGACTACCTTGAAGACATCGTGTAGTTTCTAAGTACAGAAATGGCCCCGTCAGACATGACAGTTGCATAGAAGAAACAATTAGTGGTTAAAGAAATAGACTATAAATTAATTGCAGGGAACTTCTACAAGTTAGGTGCAGATGGAATATTGAGATGATGTGTGTTAGAGAATGAAAGGCCTATAATACTCATAGAATCACATGAAAGGATTGCAGGAGGATACTACGCAGGTAAAATGATGGCACATGAGATTTTATGTGCGGGGATTTGGTGGCCCACACTTCATAAGGATTATGAAGAATATTTTCAAGCATGTGATGTATGTCAAAGGGTGGGAAATCCATCCAGTATGGATGGGATGCCTTTACACCCACAGGTTATGTTGCAAACATTTGATAAATGGGAAATAGAGTACTTTGTTGGACCAATCAACCTATCAACAATAAGATCAATAGGTAGGTACATAATCATTGTGACAGAGTATTTGACCAGATGGGTAGAAGAAGCACGAGTCATAGACTACACTGCGAAGACTGTTGTGCAGTTTTTATTTGATAATGTATTCATATGATTTGGATTTCCATACATTCTAATCAATGATCAAGGAACACACATCCTGAATAAGACAATTGCAAAATTGTTTGAGAAATTTCAAATTAATCATCAGAAGAGTACATCGTATCATCCTCAAGCCAATGGGACAATAGAAGCTTCTAATAAAATTGTAGAGAATGCTTTGACAAATATCTTCAATGTAGGAAGAGATAATTGGGACTTAAGGGTTCCTGTAGTATTATGGGCATACACGAGTACAAGAAAAAATTTGACAGGATACACACCTTTTAGGTTGGTCTATGGCCAAGAAGTAGTAATTCTAATGAATTTTATTGTTCCTATCCTGAGCGTTGTAGAGATTATTGATATCTTGGATTCTAGAGAAATAGAGGAGAGATTATCACAATTTGTATAGCTTGAGGAAGATCGCTTTGTTACAAGATTCCATCAACAAGTTCAGAAGGCGAGAGAGAAAGAATGACATGATAGACACATTAAAAGAAAAAGTTTCAAGAGGGATACTTAGTATTACTCTATGATAGTAATTTCATGCAGCATTCGAAAAAATTTTGAATGCATTGGTTAGGACCATATGTGATTTAACATGTGACAGAGGTAGGTGTTGCGTAGTTGGAAACCTTGAATGGAGAATTACTTAGAGGAATGGTGAATGGAAGTCAGTTGAAACTCTATAGATATGATCGATCGTCTATGAAATAACACATGTATCATAGTAGTTGTACTATAGTAGGTAGGTAAAATATAGAAAACAAACAAAAATTAGAAAAAGGAACAAAACAAATAAAAAGGGGAAAAACAAGAAGAAATACAAAGGTAGACATGAAGAAGTATCACACATAAAAAGGGGAGTATCGCACCAATAAAATAAAAAACATAGAGGAAGTTAAGTGTGTGAAAAAGTAAAGTGTGAAACAAGACCGTTAAGTGCATGAAAGCATGTAAATGACAATTAAAAAGAAGTAATGATGAAACGTACTGGAGATGTGAATCATAAATCGAAGGCGTCTCCGAGGATCGAGACATACTAGAAGATTGAAGGAAAAAATTGGTGAATGATTTGGCATTAATGCCACAATAACTAAAGTATTGATTGCAGACTCTGATCAGATTCGACACTTACGTTGGGTGTGAAATCAATTACACGGCTATTAAAGAGTTATAAAATTGCATAAGGGCCCGGCAGGGAAGGTTATTTTCATTTGCTAAGAGTTGTGAGCATGCAAAGAGAACCAAATCCAAACCAAAGGCGAACCACAATTGAACCAAAATTGACACATACTATTTACCAAAATCATTTGTTGAGAACAATGGCACCACCAAAGGTTGGGGCACCAACAACTACAACAGGAAAGTAAACAAAAAGATCATCGGTTGTACCCGTGTTCATGGAAATACCCAGAGCTTTGACCTCGTAGAAAATATTTCATAGGGACTCTATACCTCCAATAAATGACACCGCACCACAGGTTATATTACCCACAGACGGAAAGTATCTATTGGCCACACCGAAAATACCACCTAGTGTCATTGTCGAAGGGTACATGCTAGGAAAGATTGTTTCCTTGAAGTTTGCAGACCACGACATAATGAATGAACAAAAGTTTCCCAAGATGGCATGGGAGAAATATTTGTGTTCCAAAAGTGTATTGTGGATAGGTGAAATATTGCTTGAACCATAGTGTTGGGCAACAGGACTAGAGAAATCAGGAATATTTAATCTTCTGGAGATCCCACATTTTGGTTGAAGTCTGGAAATAAACGCCTATGTTAAAATGTTACTAAGCTGCTTCCAGAGAGGAAATTTGTGGCTACACCCACCAATATCTATTGACACACAACTAATTGTTTGGATAACAGGCTTGCTGAAAGTAGGAGAGGATCTAACAACATTATTCACAAACAAGGCAAGGGAGAAAGCACTATCAGAAACGATGAAGAATAAGTTCCATGCCTTCAAAGAGAAGCAGGAATTGGATGTCACAAACATAAGTGAGGATATTGTGTTATTTGTGATGCATGTATTGGCCTACAAATTACTAATAAAATTATGCAAGGATGAGGTGTTGTCCGTAGTGATTGCAGTTGTGGAAAAGTGCACAAAGGGGATCCAAATGAATTGGGCCACATTTCTAGTGAATCGGTTTTTGGTAGACTGCATAGAATCCTGGGAGAAAGGAATGGAATTTAATTATACCTAGATTCTCATCTTGATCACAATAGTTGGTTGCAAGGAGCCTGGCGATCACTAATGTTTGAAAATAACCAGCAGATGTTATAACAAGATTTGTCTCACCCTAAGAAATTTTTATCAGAAGGCCTTTTCCATTTCCCTATGTAGACTTGAAGTCCTTTTTTGTAGTTCCCATACCTAAAAATAATATTTCCCACATATACGCACCCTAAAAGTTAGACAACATGCGTATAAGTAGGTTGCACCATTACAACCCATGTACATCGAGTTTTGTGCCCAAATTAAAAAATGGTGTTGGGTTTCCATGTCACGTCATGGGATCCATGATCCTTGACCTTCCATATACTGGAAACGTTCTGGCTTGGCCCTTCAGTTCAATTTGAAGGTTGTAAATGGGCCATATCCAAGCTGTGGAAAAGGAGAGAAGAATTCAACTTTGAGAGCAAGGTTACTTTGGAGAAATTATTCACTTCATATTGAGTCTGTATCCCTTTATCCTTTTAAGTCTGAACACATTGTTCAACCCCCAAGCTCTTCCCTACTTAATTGAGAACCTCATTGTCTCTCTTATATGAGCTTTCCTTTGGTGGATTATTGAAGTGGTGGAGGCCGAGCTAGAAGGGACTTAGTTTCTCGGTTCCAAACCATGGTGAAATGAAAGTTTGTTATTCATTCACTTCTATTGATTACATTTTAATAGAAATACTCTTTTCTCATCCAATTAATGTCTTGCAAATATTTGAATTGTTATTCCATGGGCATATTTGTTATGACTATTGATGGATTATTCTATTGAATGTGATAACTTTAGATATTATCACCATATGCTTGCGTTTCTTGGTTGTTGAGGACAAGTTGCAGGTGTATTGCTTTGGGTCAAGTGCTCAAAAGTGGACTTCATCAAATATCTAGATGAGATAGGTTGTTTATCTTGTCTTGTTAGCATATTTGTTTATATATCGTACTTGATATTACATTTTATTTCTACAGTCATTTCCGTCTGTTGTGGTTTACCCCATGCCATAGAGATATTTTCCTCATAACAGAATTGGCGACCATACTGGGGATATAATATTTTTTTCAGGGTTTGGGGTGTTTTTCTCCTTTGATTTCTTTCATTTATATTGAGTTTCTTTTCCTCTAATTGCTTGACAGCCTATGTTCATTTTGATTATGAGTTTCATAGCCTTATCCTTAACCTGACAGTGTTTTAATACATATACATGGGTTTTTACCTGATAGTCCTGTACATATGCATGTTGTCCTTCTGCAAGAGACGTATATACGCGGTTTTCTCCTGAACAGTCACATACATCATTCTTGTGTGCTTGGTTGTTGAGTTTGATGTTTGTTGGGTAAGTTTCAATGGTTGTTGAGTCTTCTTAGGTCTTTGCTATGATTTTTAAGTGCCTGCAGAGTGATAGGAAACCTTTCTTTGGTTCAATTTTTGGGTAGTTCCTTTCTCATCATCCTTTTCATTGATTGTCCTTGCATCTTGGGATGGATTTTTGCTTCTTGATATCCTACTTGGTTTGTCCTTGATTGCATTGATTATAATATTTATATCAAGTTCTTCACTCTTTGCATTTTCATTCTTTTATATTGAAAATACAAAAATATTAAGCATTTTGCATTGTTGGCATTTTATCTTTTGGGTTCTTATCATTGATCTTAGTACATGTATGGAAATATTGCATTTTATTTTGAATTGCAGAACTAAATTGAAAGTTGCATTTTGAAAAGCTTATCATTTATTGGGAGTTGAAGATAGGACTTTGCATTTTATTCATATTCATTTATTTTACTTGTTGAGTCGTAACATCATTACTCTCACTACCACACCTTTTTGAGTAAGCAAGGCCACTAAAATCAATGTTGATAATTTAAAATTAATTAGAAACGATTTTATTTTCTAGGGTGCACAAACTAGATTAGGATTTAGAGCCTTGGAATAGGATTTTGTGAGTAAACTTCTCCAAGGCTATTAAATCAACATATGTGTCTGACTAAGGAAGTGGTGAAATCTATTGTATAATTGGTGACTTTAGGAGGCTTTGCTTACACCGGAGTTAAGTAAGAGGTCACATGAAGTTGGTTGAGGGGATATCCCCCCAATACCTTCTTAGCGTCAGATATATTTCTATGGATCTATTCGTATATGGGGATCTTGCTAGTACCTTTACCTATGTGAGAGGCGGTGCTTTCAATTTTTCAGTCCTTGTTACCCTGCCCATATGGTGGACCTAACTTACGACTGTTCACCTATGCATCTGTTATATCATGGTTGCTTAGTTTATTGACATAGGTACCACATAGGTTACTTGCAGGGGTTATTCTATAGGTACCCTGGGTCAGATAAGGGTCAGACAACACACAGCCTTTATGGAGTATTAACTCTATGGGGGAATCTGACCGACTAGTTTTTAATCCCACGAGGGCCCTTATAACTAATTCTGATACCTCCAATCTTTTGTAGGGAGTCTCATGCCCCTTTTGGGTGAGGCATACCTACTTTAGGGAGGGAGGCCCTTTTCAACCACTTTATCCTATTTGTGTGCATATTGGACTTTTGTTTATTTTGGTGTGCTCTTTGATTACTAGTTGGCCTTAGGATTTGTTGTTTATATCTCAAGTCACGAGTCATTGTGGAGCCATACCAGCTTCCTCGAAGGTCTCGCTGCTTGTTACGATTAGCACTGCATATTGAGTCTTTACCTTGTAAAAAGAGTAAAGTTATCAAATGTGGTACACACACCTCCACTTACTAGACTTGTGATCATACAAGGATGAGTTCTGAATCGATTCAGAAATATATTGGGAGTCCTTCAACACCCATACCCACTATAGTTAATGACACTCCTTCGACACCTAGTTCAACCACAATGATTGTAGTGTTGGAGGTTCCTATCATCACTCATGTCTGTCCTATAGTGAATGCTCAACCTATATCCATGAATCCTTTTGGGCCCCTTTGTCAGTTGTCGATCTACAATATTTAGTTCATCCCTACGACCTCTAGCCCTTTTTGTTATGGTATGTTGAATTTCACATCGCAATTTTCATCCTCCATCCCAACATCTAATATGAATACTAGTATTGGACTTGGGGGCATGGATCCTTCACATAATCCATTTTCATTTGGTAGTGCTCATATCCCACAAACAACTCCTACAGTTGGAGGCCTTCCTCCTTTTCACCCCTGGTCTAATCTTGGTCCTCATGCTCCTGGATGAAGTGGTCAACTTAGCGGACATGCTTCTTCTTATAGTCTATCCTTTAAACCTGCCTCCTCTGTATTGATTCTGAGAAACATGTTTGGCATGATGACTACACCTCTATCCTTCAGATTCACACCCGGTTGAGGTCAATTTCATACCTTGGGAAACCCCCAACTTGGAGCTACTCTGACTGGGGGGAATTTTTACAAGCCTCATCATAATATTCCTACTGGAATGGTGCCCAACCAACCCTTCATGAATTAGTTCAGAGGAGGGTCTTATAATCCATGACAGGTCCATGGTGCATACCAAAACCCTAGATGGGCTACGATTCCCCAACAACAATCTTTTCCAGGAGCTTGGGGCCATATGTCGCAACCCCATCTCCCTTTTCTGGCCACGCTCAATCAACAAGACTTGTCTAAATTAATGAATGACCATGTGCATCATGATCGGACATGGCCCTCCATCCCCACCAAGATTCCTTTAGATATTTTAAAATTCGAAGGCAAGACTGGTGAGGATCCTGGTGATCACGTCACTAATTTTCACCTTTGGTGCTCTTCGAATTACCTTAACGATGATTCTATTCGTTTAATATTGTTTCAACGCACCCTCATGGGAGTCATCGTGAAATGGTATATAGAGCTACTAGGGGGGATGAACGAAACTTTTAATCAAATGGTTTTATTCTTCCTCAACCACTTCCAATTGTTAGTTCATTATGACGTTGACATAGAACTTTTTTCGGCCTTCCGTCAGGACAAAGCCACCCATATCTTGGATCACATCCAAGAGTGGCATAGACAAAAGAGGTTGATCAAAGCTTGGATACCTCTGGAATTCCTTCTAGAGTGGTTCCTTAAGCCTCTACAGCCTTATATTTCAAAGGATTTTTCTACATCCATGGTTACATCTGAGGAAGAAGATATCTTTAAAGACCAACAGTTAGATCTTATATATGCTCAATATGGGATGTTATACGATATTCTTCCAGATGCACCGAGGTCAAAATATGACCCTAGACAAAATCTCGGGCCTCATGCCGATAGCATTGTAGACTCTGCCAATGTGAAATATGCAGACTTGGTGAAAATCCAGTTGAAATACTTGTCTCTAAACCAATCTGTAGGAGGGCCATCTTCGTCTATGTCCTCCACTCCCACTCAGTCGGTGGATGTACATTTTGTGTAATCGTCAACCAACCCAAATGGTAACCAAAAACCAGGAGGGAATAAAAAGAAAGGACATGGTAATAATCGTAAGGGTGGGAAGAATAATAATAAAAACAAGGAAAATGTTAATAATGAGAAGTCGAATAATAATGCTGGTGAGGGCAAGAAAGAAAGATGGAAGGTGAATTTTCCATGAAAGCTTTGTACAGACGATCACCTTACCCACTTCTGCCCCAAACTTGTGGAAGCTGTGAGGTTTTTATCTCTCCCTCCTATTGTGCTGACTAATCCTTTTCCACATAATCAACACATGGCCTCAAGCTCCTCGAATGTTGGAAATGCGGCGAGTGGGAGTCATAACCCACCGATGCAATACAGTGACCGTATATGCATCAATATGGTTAAGTTTGATGTTAATGTAGCCACTCGATCTCACGATTACAGTTCTTCATAGACTCTACCTGGTATAGAGTCTCCCACTCCTCCATATATGCATTTACAGATCGAAAAACTAGATCCCTCACCTCGTATTCTGAAAGGAGTACTCAAGCGCTCTACCCACAATCCTAATGCTAGAGTTGCCTAGAATTACTCTATTGTTGAGGATCTGGATCAAACCCCTTGTGTGATGTCGGCTCTGGAGATATTCCAGACGTGTCCTTTGGAGAAAAATGCCTTGTTATCTAAGTTAGGAGCTCTATATCCCAGTGGGTTTAAAGTTATCAAGTTTGACATCACAGATGTGAAGCCTCACTTTCCTTACTATGTGGCATTCCAAATCCACATGGGTTACTCAAACTATACCATCAAACTTACTATTGTTGATGAAGGCGCTACAACATGCGTGATGTCCTTGGTTTGTTGGAAATCCCTTGGCTCTCTGATCCTCTCTCAATCTCCGACCATGTTGACTACTTTTGACAATCATTCTTTCCACCCTCACTGTATTTTTCCTTCCTTCCTGGTCCAGTTAGGTGGGAATACGGTGGAGGTGGATGTCGATGTGGTTGATGTGCCCCTTGACTATAACTTGTTACTAGGACTCAATTGGACCTATGTTATGAGTACAATCGTATTGTCTGTCTTTCATACTCTTTTCTTTCCTTGCGATGGTAATATTGTGACAATTGACCAATTTTTATTTGTGTATGCTAGCCCCAATATATCGGTTGGACCGTCGATCCCTGCAATCAACAATTCTCAACTGACAACTGAGAATATCGATGTTGGAATGTATTTATCCCTTATGGGTACCTTCGAATTCATGGCACCGGTTCATCATATCTACGCCATGTCTAGTAGGCCTTCTTTTTCAATGAGTTTTGTTCCTTTCCACACTTCATATTTTAATGATCCTTGGAACCTACCTTCCTCAACTACGTCTTGTGAAGGTCAATCACATATTGGAATGGGTATGCCACTATCAACATCGAAGCTATCGTATTAGGTTGTTCTTGACTCTTCTGTCGATCCAGATCCTTTTACCTTGCATATGGATGAGGAGGATCCTATTCTAGAGACTGTATGAGCCACTTCATCGTCTTTCTCATGTGACTGCCTCGATGATACTTTATCCTCGGATAAAGAAATCATAGAGGCCATGAATGGTTCTGATAGGCCATGGGATGATAAGCACCATTGCTCTTATTTTCTCCCAGATCTTGCTAGAATTGAACAAGATGATTTTAGATCTACCTTGAGCAATATAGTTGGTCACACCATAGTTTCACTTGATATGAATGACATTTATGCCGAAGGAAACATGGCGAGTATCTCCCCTACCGTCATGATCAATATCTCTCCTATTCCTGGTAAGATTGAAAATGTATACATTGGTGTGGATTGTTCGCTGGAAGAAATCCTGATCTACACTGTTCTCTTCAAAGAATTACGCAATGTATTCGCTGGTTCATTTGAATATATGCCAGGAATCGACCCTTGAATTGTCGAACATGAGATTAAAATCTACCTAGATGCTAAACTTGTTCGGAAAAAACTTAGAGCTGTCAAACCTAGGAAGGCCCCTTGTAACATCCCTAGCCACCCATAGGCCAGGGGACGCTACCTTCAAGCCCACCCTTGGACTTATTTGCATTACCGATACCTTTTTAGAAATATAAGGATGCATAAAATACAAGATTTGACGACATGCACAACAATAACCAGCAAGCATGCATATTCTAAAGATTCAATTAAACGATAATTAAATACACAGTGGAATACATTCATACATAGATAATAATATCAAAATAGAGAGAACTTATCTTTATGAAAGATGACACCAACTGGTTGTAGACCAAGGACATTCCACCCAACTATAGACACCACTGCTCCAAATCTCAACAATAATGTCACCCCTAAGCTAGGGCTATGAATCCACAAGGACGGTTCCAAAGTGTTACTTGGGTTCCCAAACCAGTCAGCTCTCAAGCTCTCACAGGTTTCCTAGCACCCAAAACAATCCAAGTACCCAGCTCTCTACAACCTAGCCTATGCCACCCAAGAGAATGGACCTCCACCCTTCTCTGCCACGCAGTCCCTCAAGCGGTCCTTCTCCTTCCTGCTAGGGCCTCTAGCATAGCTGGTCCAGAATCTCAATGCTGGAACTCTCAGGACTCACTGTTGTGTGAAAAATAATGCACAGGCCAATGCATTTCAGACATCCAGGCCCCAGGTCAAGGTTGGATCACACCAGCGACCACTACAACCAACTATCCCATGGATAATTATTCAGCAGCTTGGTTCCCTTTCACAAGCCAAGATGCAAGTGAGGATGAATCAATGGATGGGTAAGTGGGGGCATGGGAGTGCATGAGGGAAAAATGAGTGAGTGTATAGGGAATCAGCGGACAAGCCATTGGTCAAACCCCCCCATCAGACTAGAGGCGGGTTTAAGTAACTTCATTAGGGAAATCAAGAACCTCCTGGCCTTCACCAAGAAGCTCATGTAACCGATCCCCTCCCTTAGACAAAAGGGTAATTAGAATAGGAATAAACACTTAGCCCCTCAAGCCTCGTCTCTTGTGGAATCATAGCCCCCTATAACTTTATTCCTTGTCCGTCTAGTAGCCAACCATGTATTTATTATTAATAATGATAAAAACTTTACATGTCTTGGGCACACTGGCCTCTTAATAATTGTTTGGGCACTCTGGCCTCTCAACATTGTAAAAATACATTATTTAAAATGAGGTTTCGAAACTTGGGGTGTTACACCCCTTCTATTAAGGCAGAGGTAGAAAAAATGCTTAACATTGGCTTTATCTACCCGATTCCCTTGATTGAATGGGTATCCAATCTCATTCCTGTGATTAAAAAGCAAGGAACCATCCATGTATGCATGGATTTTTGTGACCTGAATAAGGCATGTCCCAAAGACAACTTCCTGACACCCTTCATTGATCATCTTCTCAATGAGTGTGCGAGAAGATAAGTTTTTTATTTTATGGACAGGTTTTTAGGGTATAACCAAATTCAAATTAATTCCGAGGACCAACATAAGATGACATTTATTTTCCCTTGGGGTACATTTGCATATTGGAAAATTCCTTTCGGCCTTAAAAACACCGGAGAAACCTTCCAACGAGCTATGACCTTCACATTTCATGATCTCAAGCATATAGTCGAAGCCTATCTCGATGATCTCGTTTCTCACTCTCGTAAGAGAGTGGATCACCCTACCCGCCTTTGGCTAGTTTTTGAAATATGTCACCATTACCGCATCCATTTGAACCCTCATAAATGAATCTTTTGTATTAAGTCAGGTTGACTTCTAGGATTCTTAATCTTTGAGACTGGGATCATGGTGGATCCATTAAAGGTTGAGGCAATACTTTGATTTCCTCCCCCGCACATTATTCATCAAATTCAAGGTTTACAAGGGAAAGATAACTTTTTACGACGATTTATAGTGAACTATGCCAATATTACTAAGGGTTTCATGTGTCTCTTAAAGAAGGACACTCATTTTATCTAGGATGACTGAGCTTAAGAATCCTTCGATGCTTTGAAGAAGGCCTTGGTATCAACGCCTCTGCTGAAGTCTCCTGAATATAGTAGATATTACTTGCTTTATAATTTCACGTCCAAAGAGACAATTGGTATGGTGTTTGTTCAGGAGGATGACGAGCTACATGAGCACGTCATTTACTATCTTAGTCGAAACTTAGTCAACCCTGAACTCAAATATTCTCATGGTGAAAAGCTAGCTTCGGCCTTCGTTCACACAATTCAACAATTACGGCACTATACATTTCTTTGCAAAACTACTGTGGTTTCCGATGTCAATCCATTTCAATACATCCTTACTAGGTGTATCATAGGGGGGAAATAAAATAAATGGATTGTCATTTTACAGGAATTGGATCTCGATTTTAGTTCTACGAAATCCAAGAAATTGCTAGTTTTTGCAAAGTTAATATATGACTTCCCTAGGTTAGATGAGGATGTTATTCATGTTGATTCATTTGTGTATGAATACATCTTCCTTGTCGCATTCTCAGACCCCTTGTATGGAGATATTTTTGTCTATCTTCAAACCTTGAAGTTTCCTCAGCATCTCGCGAGAGATGACCGACGACGTATATGATACCAAGCTAATAACTACCTTATCTTCGGTGACACTTTGTATTGCCAAGGAGTAGAAAATATCTTTGTCATTGCTTGACTCATGAAGAAGCTGAGTCTATTATAAATGACTTCCATAGTGGGGCTTGTGGTGGTCATTTATCCGGGCTTGCAACAACCCTGAAAATTTCGCAAGCCGATTATTTTTGGTTGTCGATATTTAAATATTGTGTCGAAGCGGTTAAGAAGTGTCACCCCTACCAGGTGTTCACTTGGAATATGCACTCACATCCATCCCCTCTCCATCCAGTCATTACCATCGGTCCCGTCACCAAATGGGGGGTGGATTTTGTGGACTGAAACCCAACCTCGGCTGGGGGGAATCAAAACATTAGCATGGTCATAGGATACTTTACTAAGTGGGCCAAGGCCATGCCTATAGTTAAATATGATGGTAAGACTGTTGCTTTCTTTGTGTTCAATAAAATTATAGCCAGGTTTAGAATCATGAGTGAGATTGTCACTTATCATGGCAGTCACTTTCAGAATGAAATGATGAAAGAATTAGCATTGAAAATGGGGTTTAAACATGGTCATTCTTCCCCTTACTACCCCTAGGAAAATGGAAAAGTAGAGGTCGTGAACAAGTCTCTCAAGAAAATTTTGCAGAAAACTCTCAGCTAGAGAAAATTTGATTGGCATATCATTCTTTATCCAACACTTTGGGCATATTGAACCTCGGTTAATACTCCCACTAGTTTTTTTCCTTTCCAATTAGTGCATGTTGTGGAATCAATCCTCCCTATTGAATGCAAAATCCCTTCTCTTATATTGGCAGTTTCACTCCTACTTGACACTTTCGATCTCGAACAATGCCTCATACACCTAGAGAGTCTAGACAAGCAGCTTCGAGCTACCTCCATGACTATCCAAGCAAATAAATGATGTTTCAAGGTCTAATATGATAAGTCTGTCTGTCCTCAACAGTATGTTGAGGGTGACTTGGTCCTTCTGTACAACCAATCCAAAGAACCATTAAGGGCATGCAAGTTCAAACCCATGTGGCACGGTCCCTATATCGTGTGACGTGTCTTAGAAAAAGGAGCCTACGAATTAGAATATTATGAAGGGAGTATGTTGGTTGAACCTAGGAATGGGCTCTACTTGAAAATATATTACGCTTGAGCCCCAATTTTGAGTGTAACTCTTTGTATACTAATTTATTTTAATGTGTATATATATATTTCCCCTTTTCTCATATTCAACTTTCTTATTGAGTTTTCCCTTGGTTGGAAGATGTCAACGGAGTCTTCAGTCTACTTAGGATTCGCAGACGGGGCCAATCGTCATACATAAAAATTGTCTTCCATGGCTTGGGTTGTTTACTCACCCGAGGGTCTATTGGTGTCTTCAGGTGGCATTTTCTTAGGGCCATCCATGAACAATGTGGTCGAATATAGCTTCATTATATAAATTGTGTGCGATGCCATTTCACATGGTATTCTCTCTTTATAGGTTCTCCTGGATTCCCAGTTAGTAGTATGTCAATTGAATGACAGTAACCATGTGTGAGACCCTACTCTACTTCGACGATTCTTACAGGTATGACTTTTGGAACGACATTTTTATTTTGTTACTTATCATCACATACCTAGAAGTTCTACTTATGTATCTGATCCATATGCTAAATTTTTTTAGATTGGCATTTGTCACATAACTAAAGAAAGAAAACACTTTCATCAATGTACACATTGTAATATAAGTAAAGTCGAAGATCAATGTTTTTATATATATTTCATCTCTCCAAAAAATATGGAGTTATAGTACAAAATTGGGTTTCACACCCTTAAAATACATATATGGTCGATCATACAATAATCATGACATCTATTCATGTGGCGTCAGATGTGTTTCATGATAGCATACTATGGAGTTTGTGAGATGTTGAAAGAGTCATACCCAATATTGAGGCACATCTACCACCTTGTGTTGCATCGCCTCTAGCAGATCCTCTATGTGAACCATGGGAATCCTTTGTGTCAAGCAAGATAAGTTTCCCTGCACATTTTGAAGCACTCTATCAGCGTCCCCTCCCATTGGCTCATCCCCCTAGTGCCTCTATCAGTGTAGTGGAAGTTCTTCCAACCTTCGTGGACCCATGTCTATGTCACATACATGTTTATTTAGTGCTTCACGTCATCCAAAAAAAAAATTATTTTCTTATACAAAAATTTAAAAAAATGAAATATTCAAAAAAAATTGCATACATGTGTCTCTGTAGGAGGAAACTGGTGGTAACAACATATCTCTTTTGAATTCAATCTCTGCATAAGGGTAGTCCTCCAGATCCATCACCTTCCAACTCCACCAGAAGAAAAACTCATCGTTGTAGGGTGTTGGCACCCTACCACCTCCCTGCCTCCTCATCACCTTGGTCCATTGTGCCATGGCTAGATCGTGAAGTCCATGCAGAACAATCTTGACTCTAGGACCCAAGCTTGGAACCCGCTCGAATAAAAAACTACACAAGATAGACGCGAACCCGAAGTTCCTCTTTCTACCCAGTTTGTAGTCTGTCAGTTGGCTCTTCATGTTGTCTACCAGTGAGGTGCACCAGCTGTAAATTGTGAGTCGCAAGAACTCCACTGAATAGAACATAATTGGCCTCGATGAATAACACTCTTGAGACTTAGATTATTGATCAATTTGATCAGGATTTGGCTCCCTACCTTATCGGTCCCTGCAATGCAATGAGTGGCTATGTAATACTCTATGTTCATGCCACTCCCAGCTCCCTGAGCTTTCAAGTTGACCACCTCATCTCAATGCTACAATCCTGTCAAGAAGTATATGTCCTCAAATGAAATTATCAATGGTTGTACATCAAGGTTGAAGGCTTCCATATCCAGATCCCAATAGTTCACTAAGATTTGGAGAAGTCTTACTTGAGCCTTCATACCTTTGAGAGCCCAAAAATTATAGCCCACATCTGTTTAAGGCCATCTTGGCCCCTGGATCTCTCTCCACTGCAACATCCACCTCTTCATGCTCTCTTTCTCTCCACTCTAGCACCATCCTACAATATTAAAACCATTTTTTGAGTTAGTAACATTTTAAAAACCATATCCAAGGACATGTACGCGAGCTACAGTTTACACAATCACGTATAGGCTTGCTTATACATTGGATGTTTTGCAAACAGTCACATATAGGGTTGTGTATATGTGACTCGATGATCTATAGCCCGTGTATACCCTAGTTTCTAAGTTGCACCCTAAAATGCTCAAAAAAGGAGACATAATTGAAAATTTTAATCCACTATAAATAAAGAGAGGAGTAGGATGAATTACCTGGTCTAGACGATTGTTGATTCTGTCACTCGTGGCTCCCACTATCAACAATTGAAATTCGGGGGCAATTTGGTCCAAAATGCACTATTTGGGTAAAAAATACAAATGGTATAGTAAAATTGTTTTTATTTACTATCTATAGAAACATTTACCCACTTTGTATAGTTTTTACTAATATTTTAGCCTAATGGACTAATATGACAGTGGATGGATTTGGTTTGGGTGGTTTTATCCAGGAATTCTTGCGGTTTTTAGCACCATGTCACCCGTTCGTAGCTTTGGAAAGGTATTTTTCAACCAGCATATAGGATAGGTCATCAATCCATTATACACATTTGCATCATCCTATGATTGTAGCTCATATGCCTTAGGTATGAACCCATTTAATAGTGACACAAAACCTTCTTTCTGCAACTGCAAGTGTCATTATTGAATGGTAGAGACTTACCAAACATGGGTGGCCTAGTTAGATCCTTTGCGCCATTCGGTGCCCATGCAGAGATTTTTGTCCATAGGACTAGGAGTCCCTTATAGATAATACATGACTTTACATTTGAACCTCATTTCTTAGTCATAATCATGTTGACCTATACCTAGCGAGACTACCAACGAGTCTTGTTTAATCTATTTTCTGACTCTCTCAAAAAGAGAAAATATTGTTGAGTGAACTTGTCTCTTTCACACTCGTAAATTGGATTTGAAAGGACGTCTATTTGGTGGAAGTTTTCTCCTTTTTCAAGCCAAGTAGACTAAGATTACGAAAAAAGACATTTTTTGGCATTAATTTGTAATTACATATCATTCTCTTGCTTGTAGTATTGAGCCTATTGTCAGTTCTCGCTTTCTCATTATAATCCTATCACCTCAGTAGTTTTCATCATTAGCCAAGAAGAACCTTATTTATATCCTTTGTAGCTTGACACCCTATACCAAAGAGGAAAAATTCCCCCAAGTTTCCATCTCCCACATGCACCTCCTTGCATTAAGCATAGGTATGTTCCACTGCTGGAACTAGTTGCTTACTTGCAACACTCGTTTCCTCCTCTGTATCATAGCATTCATTTGACTATGAAAAAACAAAAAACAATGGGTGAAAAAAGAATATTATCTTATATTGGCAACAATCATGTCGCTTTTGAAAATAGCACAAACTTTTGAGTCCACTTTTCATCAAAATTTTGGGTTTAGCATGACCTTAGGAAGCTGATCTTGTTACTTTGAGTTTACTCCCCCAACTGGTTATTATTCCAATCCCTATGGAGAGTTTGATTGATGCCTCCTGCATCACAAAGTTTCATCATTTCATATATGTTTCTAGAGTCTTCAATATGTCTCATACTCTTGTTCAAAGGATGTATATCAACCTATGTCAGCCATTCCTCAGAACTCTTGACTTTGCATGTCTTCCATACCCTCAATGTGTCTCAGAGTTACATGAAGTTGTAGTCCTATCGTGCACACATTGGTCGCTAACTGGGGGGTTTCCCTTCTGTTCGACAGTAAGAAATATATTCACAGATTGGGATTCGTGTAGTGTCTTGGATGGCATTATCCTGACTGGTGGTTTCCTCTCCTTTGTCATCAATTTTTCTTATTGGATTCTATTTAGAGGGTATTTTTCGTGTATCACTTGCATCTGGAACACGCTAAAGATGCACAAGGTCGTTGGTTCATGAACATGTTCTTCTTCCGATTAACTCCAAATAATCAAGCTCCTTCTTTGTACCTCATACTGAATGATGAGATATGTGTCAATTATCTCCTTTCAGTGGGTCTCCTTCCATCATCTTCAACCCATCTATTCTGGAAATGAGGCGTAGACTCCTATGAGTAACTAGAGGCATGCAGTCATTAGTGGCCAGTTCTCCCACCATTGACAGTTGGGAATACATCAATGTCTCATGATCGATGGATTCTTCAAGTGTTCAACCTCAAATCCTTTATTCACACTTGTAAGAATGTACTTAGTGCCTTGATACCTACTTTCATTATCGGTAGATTGTCTCGCATTTGTTAATGGTATACATTAATGACTGGTAATCAAACATAGTCTCATTGTGTTCGACCTCAAATCCTTTATTCACATAATGTAGACTTGCACCTTTGGAGGATCGTGTAGAATACTTGAATACATCAATTCATAGTCACAGCTTTCCTGAGATGTCTCTATCTTTCATTGGACCAGTACCTATGTGACTTCAGTGACCATGGGAGATCAGATTGTACTCCATCGTATACATATATCTTCAAATTGATTTTGAGACTGGTTTTACTAGGCCTTGTTTGTGACTATGATAGCCTTTGGCATGTATCCACCTTTGTATTACCTATTCATGGCCATGAAAAACTCTTTGGTATATTTTCACATGGATATGCAGTGTAATTCAAATTGGAATCCATGTGCGAAAAGTCAGTAGAAATTGTAATATTCCCATGAGCAACTAGTTCGTCCAGTTGGGTCTCCATTACTCCACTTTTGGGTATTATAATGTATTTTGTCCATCGCAGACACTCCTCTGACCTCACACATTAGGGGACATTTGTTATAGTAATATTTTCCTCATCCTATGAAACTTTTCTCAAAAGGCCTTTTCCATTTCCCTATGCAAACTTGAAGTCCCTTTTTGCAATTCCCAGAGCTAAAAATAATATTTTTCCACATATACACGCCCTAAAAATTATACATCATGTGTATACATAGGTTTCACCATTAGAGCCCGCATACATCACGTTTTGTGCCCAAATTAAAAAAAATGGTGTTGGGTTTCCATGTCACGTCATGGGATCCATGATCCTTGACCTTCCATATACTAGAAATGTTCTGAATTGACCCTTCAGTTCCATTTGAAGGCTATAAATGGTCCATATCCAAGCTGTGGAAAAGGGGATAAGAATTCAAATTTGAGAGTAAAGTTACTTTGGATAAATTATTCACTTCAAATTGAGTATGTATCCCTTTATCCTTTTAAGTTTGAACACATTGTTCATCCCCCAAGCTCTTCCCTACTTGATTGAGAACCTCATTGTCTCTCTTATATGAGCTTTCCTTTGGTGGAGGATTGAAATGGTGGAGGCCCAGCTGGAAGGGACTTAGTTTCTTGGTTCTGAACCATGTTGATACGAAAGTTTGTAATTCATTCACTTCTTCTGATTAGATTTTAATAGAAATACTCTTTTATCATCCAATTAATGTCTTGCAAATATTTGAATTGTTATTCCATGGGTATATTTGTTATGAATATTGATAGATTATGCTATTTAATTTGTTAACTTTATATATTATCACTATATGCTTTCATTTCTTGGTTGTTGAGGACAAGTTGCAGGTGTATTGCTTTGGGTCAAGTACTCAACGATGGACTTCATCGAATGTCTGGATGAGGTAGGCTCTTTATCTTGTCTTGTTATCATATTTGTTTATACAGAATACTTGATATTAGAGTTGATTTATGCATTCATTTCTGTCTGTTTTGGTGTACCCCATTCCATAGAAATATTTTCATCGTAACAAAAAAGGTAATTAAGTTGTGTGGTATGAAAACCTATGGCATATGACAAACAAGAGGAGAAAAATAGGTAACAATATCACATTTTATTTCTACTTTGACACAATCATGCACATAATATCACACACGTCACGCATCACCGCCCAGACTGTAGATACTTACTAGGATATTTCATGCTTTAAAGAAGGTATGCACCACATGTACATCCAAGCCAAAAGGGACACTACGCACTAGTGGTTTCCAACAAGCTACCAGTTGAGAGCAGACGATGTATTCATGATCACCATTGACTAGGAGGAAGAATGGAAGGCTCCAGGGGAACAAACAGAGAACAATGACAAAGAAGAAGAACATGACAATGAAGAGGAAGAATTAATTGAGGGACAGGGTAATGAGAAACACTATGGAATAGGAAATACATTGAAGACATGACCATCAGTAGAATATGCGCAACAAATAATTATAAAAGCATGGTTCAATTGAAAATACAAGGGGAAGGGTCCAGCCATAGCTATGCGCAAAAACATGAAGGTCCACAAAGTATCTCCTATATATACTTTGACAGGTGATGACATGGATAGAATCGGCTACCATGTGTGGGATGTTGTAGAGGAGTTAATTGAAGAAGCATCACATAAACAAGATGAACAACACTAGAAGGTGTAGGACCAGTTGATCATGATACAAAAACTATTGGATACATTGAGGATAGCACCAGAGAGAGGCTCATGTGAAGGACCATCAACGATCCCAATTGAGGAAGCGGGGACTACCACTCCATTCCTGTCAAAGTTAGCCGAAGGTCGCTAAGTGTTGGAGATCACATCAAATACATTCAAGTTCCCAATGCAATAAATGCAATAGCATGTGAAAGAACTAATTCCTATGAACTTATCCATTTATCGGATGCCCATAACAGTATTGCAGAGCTTGGGCATCGATATTATGCAGGAGATAAGGCTCTGCGCAGAGTTAGCGTGCAGAGAGTTGACCAAGGTGACAAATGTGAAGGCATAAATCTAGAAAAAGTATACAACTTCTATGCAAGAGAAGAGCTATGTTGAAGAAAAAGTTGAAAGATCATTGAAGGCATGGATGATTTTAGGGGCTAAATTTCGTTCATGGGCTAATTTTCCATGGTTTTTCCAAAAATGAGATTCGCTATTTTAAAAATGATTCGCCCAAATTCTATAGGATAAAATTAATTTACATAAAAAATCGCCAAATTTGATAAAAACTACATAAAATCCTTATAAATTTGAATATTTTTACAAAAATATCGCCAAACATTTATAGTTGGCATATGAATGATTAGTAAGATTCGCCAAGGTTTCTACATTTAAAAAAAAAAATCCATCCTTAAAATCACCCCTGATTGAAGGAGAAGAATGAGGCCGAGGAAAAGACTGAGAAATTAACATAGTGGATACAAATGGTCATCCAAAATCTCTATAAGGATATCCCAAAAGTACCAATGGTGGTATAGGCCACAATGGAAGAATAGGTCTCAAGACAATGAAGTCATTAAAGGATTCCACACCAAGATTGGAGACTTGGAATCGCGCACCATGCTAGGAACACCTCTGGAGGATAAGGAGAAAAGGACAAGGATAGTGACAACCTCAGTGGCAAGGATTAAGAGTATAGACCAAGAGTGTGCGAGGTTGTGTGATGAGAGTACATAGATTTGGAAACATATCATGATGAATCCAAAGTTGAAGGAGATCAAGGATAGAATAAGAAGCACACAGGAATAGGCCCAAAAAACCAATGAAAGCATCAACACTCTACCACATGCTGAATGGATGACAAGCATACTTGCAAATAGACAGAAATACAATGAAATGGAGCATATGTGGATAGAGAAAAACAAAATTGCGTATAAATTGGAACCTCTACAGAATGAAACGCTTAGATTAATAAGGTAATTTTCCATTGTGTAGGGCATGACAAAGCAAGCAATACAAGAAAATGAGGAGAAACTCATGACCCTGAATTCGTAGATCGTAGAGGAAATTTTGGGGAAAGAAGCAGAAGTAACAAAAAAAGTCATGGTAGCTAGGGAAACTCTCCAAAATTTCATGGAGGGATGGAGGAGAATGATGCAATAGGCCTAGGTGGCTCGAGACAAGCTATAGGTGAGTGTTGGGGACCTATTGGACAGGAATTATGGATACAATTTTGAGGAAAATCCTAAGTATGGAGGAGGTGCGCAATAGGAGAAGAAAGAAGAGAAGACAAAAGCAGAGAGAAAAGTAAAGGTGCATTCAGGATTGAAGCGTGCAATAAAATCATACTTGGTAGAGAATAAAGTAAGAGAATAAATAAGGAATATATAGTGGGAGAAATGGAAGGAAAATAGTTCGCACGAAAAAGCAAAGAGATGTGCAAAAGGGATAACAATAGTCGGGAATGCAAAAGCAGCATGTAGACACAAAAGTAGGAAAAGCATGCCCGAACAATGAGTCAACATGAGTTGTAATGAGTCAAAATAAAGGTTGTTGCTCAAGTTGTGCTAAGGAAAAACTAATGTTGTTGTAGAGAGAATAGACTCAGAATAAGAGAGAGAGTCTATGTTTGAAGGTCTAGGGAGATTTTTGCAGAGAGAGGCTTGCACTATAGAGTGGATAGGAAATATGGAGAGAGATATTATGATACATATACTGTAAGCATAGTGCACAAGCCTAAGATGATTATATGAAGAACAATAAAGAAGCTAGTCATTGTGGACATAGACCAAAGTTGGTTGAACCACGTTAATTAATGCTTCTTCTTGTCTTTTTATGTGATTGATCATGAATGTTCTCTTTATTCATGTTAGACTAGATATGTTTACTATTTGATCACTGTGCAGTAGTTATGAATGATACAGTGAATAGTTTATGTTGCAATCTACAATGTAATGGCGTTGTAAAACTGAATTCGACAATTAATAAAGGAATAACAGAAACATGATAATGCACACATAATAGATAAGTAATATTGAACATGATAATAACCTCCCATCCCCTCATTACTACAGAAATCTGGTTCTTGTAGCCCCAATAGATGCCTCGGGTGAGACTTCGCTTGCATGCAGGTGATGCCGAAAGGATCAATGTCTGAATGGTTTTTTTCGTTAGATAACTTGAACATAGGGTCTTAAAACCACTTTCCAACAAAGGTGGATCTGATAGTCTTGTGAGATTCGATCCTTGAGGAAAATATAAGAGGAGGTGAATCCACTTCTCGATGAGGGGGAGACTAGTAAGGATCAAGGTTTTGGCCTCATCAATGCAATGGTGATAGAAAAATTCTCTAAGGTATGGAGCAAGACAAGGATTATTTCATAGTGTTGAATGTTGGCTTCAAATGATAGACAAGATCTATATAGAGAGAAGTATAGGAAAGAGAATTAATATCTATGGATTCCCCCACATGCATTTCCAGATAGGAGAGGTCATGTAAATAAAGAGATTCTTTAAAATTTCTCCTGCAACCATAGAAATATTAGATCAGTTATGCCAGGAAAATACATTTTCCATTACACCATAAACATTACATTCCCTGCCTTCAAAAAACTTATAAATGAGTGTTGGGTTTGTTCAAAGAAAATAATCTATGATCTTGGATGTTGTAGATAAGCGTCCTGAAGGCTACATGTGTCAAATATCAAACTAATAGAAAGGATTAGTGATATTNAAGACATTAAGCACAACATGAAAGAAAGAGGATGTATAATTCAAGTTATCCATTTAGAAAATCCTCAAAAATAAATTGGAATAACTAGTAATCTATGTTAGTATAAGTCTAGGGCCTTTACTTCAGATTTGAATGTTAAGGATAAGCTCAACAAACTACAGACAATTTTCCAATAATCATGGGTACCACACTGATTCCAAATTTCTAAAAGATATAAATCAATATTTCTAGTACTTGTAATCTAACACACCTTTTTCAAAGAGCCAATTAGTGAGGTCACTTCTTTTACTGACTACACACTTCTTATTGGATTTGTTTTAACCATGGGTTTTCACATTTATAACAATCAAACATCTACATAGGTGTGTTCCTCATTTCTCTTTTTCCATCATTGGTTTGCTACTTGCGAGCATCCATAGCCCTGACGAAGTTTCCTCAGTACCATATAAGCATAACCCTTCTTCTAGTGAGTGTCCATGGCCCCAGAAGATTTACGTGTACTTCCCACACTATTAATAGTTCTTTCAATTTCCTTTCGATTTCAAAATATCCTCACCATTTTAGATTTATATATAGATATGAATATGCAAATAGGGTGTGAAGGAAGAAGGGTGATACGAGAGTTGATTTGATTTACTGAGTAGATGTTATGCATTTTATTTTAACCCACTGGTCTCCCCAAAAACCATCATAGCATTGGCCATTCTATTAATATAAAGTGGATGGAGCTTAAATAAAAGGGTAGGTAGAAACGTTCCTATACTTATGGATTATCATGTTATGTTTAGTAGGAACATGTGTTCCACCACAACTATCAATCCACACCTATAGTCAAGAACTACATGAATGTTCATTCAAGTAGAGCATCCCATGCATCTTGTGACTTGTAAAAACTTTCTTCAGTGTGTGACCAGAATTAGACCAACCCCTCACTCAAATTTAAAGAGTAATCCTCAAGGTATACTAAGAATTCAAATTGTCAATTTTCACATGAAACTCTATGTGACTATTTTCAAATCTAAAAATTGCTTCCTAGTGAGCTAACAGTAAAACCCTAATTGTTATCACTAAACAATTTTACACTAAAAATTATTGATTGAAATTATATGCAGTGGAAACAATAATATCATAAATGAATCATCAATACACAAGAGACACAAGTTTTATGTTATGTAACCTTATCAATTTCAAAAATTATGAGGGAAAAACCAACCCTCCCAACCAATACAATTTCACCAAAATATGAGGACAACCTTGTCCTCCAGTTATAGAAAAACCAAAAATCAAACCTCAACAAATCCCTGGAAATTTCCTCATGTCTGTTGCAGACCACTTGTATGGCCTGCTAATGTCACATGTACTATTGTTGTATGAATTTGTTGTTTCCTATAAAACATGTACAAATGTACGATATTCACCCTTCTGCAACCTGTGTATATATGTGATTGTTCGCACTACAACCCGCATATACATTATTCACCTTACTGCAACTCACGTACATATGCAATTGTGCCTAGTACAATTCACGTATGTATGCAATTGTTCCCTCTGCAACCCATGTACATGTATGAAAAACTATACGTACACTTCTGTAGGATTTGATCCACTCATATAGTTTCTTCCTAAGCCATATTTTCCATAGTTATAGACATTTCCTTACTGAAATCGCCAAACACCTTGGCACAAGTGAAGAATCACTTTTTCCAACTCCATCATGTATCCACACACTCTACACCATGTGAAATTTCACAATGAACTCTCTCCTTTATATACAAGTCTTAGGGGTCAACATAGAATCCCCTCCACAATTCAACATCAAATCATAATTTCTTATGGGTGTGAATCCCCAACACAAACCCAAAAATAATACCACCAAACCCATGAATCCCTAGCTTCATTCCAATGGTGGTTTTCTCCAAACGAAGAGTGTAATTTGGTGCCCATGATGATTCCCACATGCTCAACATTTAGGGCATGTGATAGTTCCTTCTCAAAGATACAAAAATCAATACTCCCTCTTAGTGAGGGAGGTATACTCACTGTTATCACTCTAAAAGTCACCTGAGAATGTAATCAGGTGAGCTTGGTAACATCAAAATATTTGTAAGTGTAAATGAGGTTTTTGAAAGGTCAAATGGACAAGACTCAAAATAATGATTTTCCAACTCAAAAAACAGGGCAAGCATGCACCAGCAATCAAGGTCTTGGATAAATTCAATCAGTAAGTGAGAAAAAGTATGAACAGAGGGAAGACTTCAGTGAGAGGAATGTAAAAGTTGTTGTAAACATCAGGTCTGTGGTCAACCTAAGGAAGAAAAAGTCTTAACACAAGATCTTCTTGAGTTCAGAACTTAAGGATACTAAAAAAATATCATGATAATATAATAATCAAACATACATCATAATATCACCACAACCATTCATGTGAATCATTCAAAGCATGAACACTTCAGTATCAGAAGAAAATTAGCTGGAATAAGAGGTTGATTTCTATTAACCAAAGATGTCTCAAATAAAATACATAACCAGTTCATAGTCTACTGAGTCAAAAAATTACAATCTGGGGGCTTCAACTCAACCATTAGAACCCCTGCTAAAGAAATTGATATATCTATTTATAACAAAAAGGGAGGCAACAGTTAGAGGTACGAGCTGGCATCCTTCCCTTGAAAATATCTAAACATTTATTTCATCTAACAACTTATTTAACAACCTATGCTATAAAATAGGAAAATGTTGGTGACTAATCCAACCATGCTTCAAACTGATTTGATCCTCTTTTGTTGTGTAACTCCTGTTTTTCCATGTGTCTTTTAGGAGCATGTAGTTGTCCTTAAAATTCCAGTTGTTTCTTCTGTAATTTTCTCCATCATCCTCCATCCAAAAAGTTGTTGGCCTGACCTTCCTGGATCCCTGGTGTCTGTTGGTAGCTTCTTTAGGTAGTGGCCCGAGTAGCGTATTTCACAACTGGACAAGTAAAAAGGTAGCTCCACTGTCAGTGTACATTGAAACTTACAACTTGGGATAAAAACAGTTTGACGGTGTCGAGGAGTGTACTTCAAATATGCAATTTTCCGATGACAATTGTTGTAAGTGGAGGGAAAAATAACAACAAAAACAAATATTATACATGCAAGAAAAAACAAAGCATGAGAAATATAGAGAACTCAACTACTATAGAATGCTTGTATTCCTGGTGTCTTCTTCTTGAAATGATGTTCCAGCTGCGTATTTGATACATGCATTAACCTTCTATTTATATGTAAAATCTTAAGCTCCCAAGCTTGTTATGCCAACTTAGGTGCATGAGTTTCATCTGAAGGCTGTAGAGAACATATCTTCATATTGTATTTCCTTTAGATTAGATTTCTACCATCTTATCTTGAATCTAAACTGTCAATTTTACAAGAAAATCATGTTCTCTATGCAAGAATCTATCTCTGCTAGAAATTAGGTAGCGCCTCCTAGAAATTAGGTAGCACCAATACCGAAACGTCCTGCAGAATCTGTAGTGTCCGTCGTTACACTGCTCAAGAGATTGGGTAGCGCCCAGGAAAATTACAAAGCCCAGGATAAAATGCAGCACCCCAGAAATTTACAGTGCCCAGGAGAAAACGCAACACAACGTCCAGGAGATTTGGCAGCGCACTGCATTCTGCACATCCATGCATGAAAACGGTGGAATGGGTGATAATTTTGGGAACATCATTGTATACATCATGGCTACATTTAGTTCTTCAACACCTGTAGAAACTTTAAACAATATTGCATTGATATCTCATCATGGCACCTGTGCATGCATCCTGCAAATCAGGCATTTGCAATTTCACCAAGCATCGAACAACTGGAATGTTGTCTTAATTTATGGCTTGGCCCATATCTTAAGATTGTGGTTTGACTCATGGCTTGGTCTAAGGATATATTTGACTTGTAAGATAATACATAGTGTGATCTAGGTTTAATCCACTTTGAAAGCACACACCACATCTTCTATCAAAGTGAATAAACTCATTTATTGAAAAGGCAACTAAAATAAAACCATAGGGAAAATAACAAAATCAATATTTAGAAAAAACTATTAAAAGTTGGTTTTTGGTTATGCAGGTTAAAAAGACAAAGGCCATAGGTGTTTGGAGAAAAATATCTATGAATTAAGACTCTTCCTAACTCAATGAGAAAATTGAAATTTACGAACTAGGGAAAATGAGAAAAAATATTTCAAAAGTTTAGCACAAGGATGCTAAAGACACTTAAAATTTCCATAAAAAATTGAGTGCTAACACTCACCACACTCCACAATCACCTGGAAGTAGCTCTATCTCTCACCCTAGGAGTATCTATGTCTCGTACACTAGATACACTACCACATATTCTCTATAATCCATCTTATTGGTTGCACCCTTGGTCACTGAGGTAAATTATGTTGTCTATCATGATCCCTTCCTGGAAGACACCCTTCTCCTAGAATCCCCCCACTCATGAGCCTCATGCCTAGTAATCTCAACCCATGACACCTTCTTGATAGTCTTAGAAGATGCCTCTCTCCCACTTGGAACTAAAGGTTGGTTCCCACTGAGTGAATGACTCTCCCTTTGAGCCTCTTGACTCTCTCTGAAGTTGGACTCCCTCTGATTCTAAACAACCTCTATAGATACCTATTCCCGATCCATTATCCTCTGCACACTCTTGGGAATATACTCCTCCCCACTATATCCTGAGGGTTGACTCCCTATGAACTTTGGCTCCCTCCGAGCTTGTACCAATGGTGGAGATACATGTTCCCTTTGATCTTGTACCAAAGGTGGAGATACCTACTCCCTCCCCATTTGTCTCTCTGATCTTATTGGTCACAACACACATAGTTTGGTCCCTCAACTTATATACTTTTCCCTCTCTAAATACAAGACCACTATTGTGCTTGGGCTAGATCCTTTAGGAATCCAATAAAACCTATCCATCCTGAAACACACTATATTTCCCTACTCCTCAGTCATTGAGGCTGAGAACACACTCCTATCACTCATAACACATTTTCTTCTCATAACACATCCTGTGAATCCATCTGAAATATCAATGCTCCAAATCCTTGTACTAGATGCTTAGTCCTCATACCAAGATACTACATGCCTAGTCCTCATACCAAGATCATCATACATACATGAGTCAGACACTATGAATCTTACAAAAAGATATTGTGACCCTTTCATGTGTCATTGGTTCCCACTGTATAAGAACCATGCAATCCTCCAAGGAAATCATCCTGCCTACCCAAGTCATGACCATCTAATGAACTTATGCCCAAGTCCATCATCCAAGTCACCAAAATCTCTCCATTTTTACGCACACACTACATCTAAACATATGTCCTCTCTCTGAATAGTCCCAAGCTATGGTTGGACTCTCAATCTAGTCCTCTCTAGAAATATGCAACTCATCATTGCAAGTGTCCTCATCCTCCTCGGTCAAATGCCTCATACATTGCTGTACCTTAAGAATATGCAAATCTCTAGCCCAATGAAGACTATCTCATCAACCTAACATATAGAATAATACATCCAATTTTTTACAAAGAACTTATGTTTCACCCATTGCAATTCACCATGAAAATTCACTGGAAGTCCATCCACAAGGTTGGAAACCTTCCACACAACATAATGTTGTGATTTGGGCTCTCCACCAATCCACCAAAACTCCCAACCTACCACACCATCGAGCTACAATATTCCACACTCCTTATATGGATAGTTTGCTCAATGTCTCAAACTAGAGACCATCTAACTTGCTGCCACTTGCAACAACACTATAGCTCCCTCTTAGAGATAACTCCTCAACACTACTACAACTCTCTCTCAGAGCTTTCACCTGTGACATGTCCAAGCAAAAACAATATTTGCAACCACTTGTAGTAGGTATGTGTCTCAAGGATGATCCCCTTCTCTTCAAATCACAAGCTCTGACACCATGTCAATTCTCATATGAAACTCTATGTGAATAATTTTCATATATGAAAATTGCTTCCTAGTGAGCTAACATTAAAACCCTAGTTGTTATCACTAAACAATTTTACACTGAAACTTATTGACTAGAATTATATGCAGCGGAAGAAACAATATCGGAGATGAATCATCAATTCACAAGAGACACAAGTTTTTGGTTTTGTAACCTTGTCAATTTCATAAATGCTAAGGGAAAAACCAACCCTCCCAGCCAATATAATTTCACCAAACTTTGAGGACAACCGTGTCCTCCAATAACAGAAAAATTAGAAAACCAAACCTTAGCAAATTTATGGAAATTTCTTCTTCCCACAAATCTATTGCAGACCACCTATACGACCTGTTGATGTCACTTATATTTTTTATGACATCATCTTGTATGGACCTGATCCTACCCAAAAAACATGTATGGATGTACACTATTCACCCTTCTGCAACTCATGTACATACGCGAATGTTCCCACTACAACTTGCATATACACAATTCACCTTACTACATCCCACGTACATACATGACTGTGCCCATTGAAATCTATGTGCATACATGATTATTCCCTCTACGACCTACGCACTACATGTATGAAAAATTGTATAACATTTTTGTATGATTCGATCCACTCATACAGTTTCTTCCTAGGCTAGATTTTCCATAGTTATAGACATTCCCTTGCTAAAATCAACAAGCTCCTTGGCACAAGTGCAAACTCACTTATGTCAACTCCATTGTGTCTCCGCACACTCTACACCATGTGAAATGTCACAATTACCTCTCTCCTTTATATACAAGTCTTAGGGGTCAACATAGAAGACCCTCCACAAGTCAACATCAAAATAGAATTTATTGTAGGTGTGAAGCTCCAACACAAACCCACAAATTACACCACTAAACCCATGAAGCCACAACTTCATTCCAATGTTGGTTTTCTCCAAACAAAGAGTGTAGTGTGGTGCCCACGACTATTCACACATGCCAAACATATAGGGAACATTAGAATACATACCCGAAGCTAAAAAAATCAACACATATTAAAGGATGGAAGAAATTTGTACACGTATAAATAAAGCACTAAAATCGAATCCAATTCATGAAAAAGAGAACTAAACTAAAAGATACCTAAATCTAGAATGCCAGTCATAAAAAAAACTGAAACTGATTGAAAACTAAGAAGAGGTCCCAACAACAAGTAATAAATATACAGAAACAACAACAAAAGCATTTTCAGTGAAATATTTGAAAGTAATATAAGGGAAATAATTGTTGAAGCAATGTTAACCATTCAACATTAATTCCAATATAAATATTCCTAGGGTAAAGATATGAAATGAAGAACATGCAAGATTACGAGAATTGATAATCTAGTGAAAACAAATTGTAACATAATCCTCTAATCCATTTGTTATTTAGTGAAACAAGAAAAAAAAAATTGGGAACCTAGCAAAATGGGTTAATGGAGAATTTTAGTTAAAACATATTTTCGAAAATTCAATTACATGAAACATTCCACAAACCCATAAGATCTCAAGATTCCTTTACATGAACAAGTCCTTTGTACACTTTTCCTCCAACCATGTTTAAGGCATCATGACCCAAATCTAGTAATAAAAATATTCTTATAGATCCCATATCCCCTCTTAAAGGCCAAAGATCTCGTAGAAAGGTCTTATGTGTGAATTTTTCACAGTGAAATTGGCTATTAGAAAAATCACACAAAGCTTGCGAGACAGAGAAGAGAAGAGAGACAAGCTTGGGAGAAAGAATGAATTGTATTAACTGAATGAGTAAATGGAAAAAATACACATGATATATTATACATGGATAAGTTAATGCCATGGTAGTGATCTAGAGAGATATAGACACTCACTAACATAAACTAAAGTAATCTGCCACCTAGTCCTAGTTAACTGGTCGATGCAATCATTAGTTAATTGAATCACATGTGTGGAAGTGAGAGAAGCACATGAAATCACAAGATATCCACCCTCTTGGTCACATGCATAATATATGCACCCTCTTGGTGATAAAACCAAGTTTGTTGTTGGGAAACTTATTTTCATAAGTTTTGAATATTAATTATCAATCCAGGGGCGTAATCTTGTGAGATGCAAACATAGTCTATGCAGGATCAAAGCATATTCTAAAACCTGTATTCACTCATGTGCTAATGAAATTTGAAATAACTTTAGAAAAAAACAAGAACTAGTCTTCTCAATCAAGACTACAAAATATTACACAGGAAGCATCTCAGGTTGTGAGGTGAAATATTCGTTGAGAAAGGCCCACGCAACAATGTTTTTTTTCAGTTATGTAGGTTATTGATCAAGGAAGAAATTCTATGCACGCATACTTGAATGGAAAACTAGTTTCAGGAAAGAAACCATAATTAACTCAAGTCTAAATGCTTGATTAAACATGCATTTGTGTCTCTACTGGTAGAAATGTCGATTGTAGTGTCTTTGGCTCACTCACTTAGGTGGTTGAAGGACTGAGAACAATACTTCGTTAGGCTCCTCAATATTTTATCTAATCAAGCATTGTTAAACCTGAAATTCTATGCACACATACTTGAATGGAAAACTAGTTTAAGGAAAGAAAGCATAATTGATTCAAGTCTAAATGGTTGATTAAAAATGCATTAGTGCCTTTACTGGTAGAAATGCCAGTTGTAGTGTCTTTGGCTCACTCCCTTGGGTGGCTTAAGGACTTGCAACAATACATTGTTAGGATCATCAATCTTTTATCTAATCAATCATTGTTAAACTTGAAATTTGAAAGAAAATCTAGTTGCTAATTGAAAAAAATACTTGTTGCAATATAAACAGAGAAATGATATACATATATAACAAAAATTAAAGAAATAAAAAAGAGGTATGAGGGATGTACACTAAAACAAAATTATATACATATGGAAAATGAATGTGCATGCCTTGGTTTAGGGGGCGTCTAAGCCTTGGCTTGCACACACAATTGAAACTATTTTCTAGAGAACTTCAAAGCCAATTTGCATTAATAATGGAAATAGACACAACACTTAATAACTTTTGTATCAAGAACAATAATAAATCCCTCATTATGAATTATGAAAATCCCTCCCTATTACATTCTAGCTCTTGGTCATTTATTCAAAATGAAACGCAACTACTTAGACTCAAATCTCTCATAAATATTGATTACTCAACAAAAAAGATTCCATTTCAGCTGGGTTGAGCTCAAAATGAGTGATTTCCTCCATGATTTGATGGGCAGTTTGAATCCTTGTGAAAAATCAGTTGTACATAAAATCCGGGTTTTACATCTTTAGAAAAAACCAAAAATCTCCCAAATTGAACCTTTTCAGGAAACATTTCACAAGTGATACTCAAATTGGCTCATTCTTCACAAAACCCATGTTTTAATTTTTTAATATTTGTCCTAATCACCTCGTAAATCACATCAGAAATTATTTGCCTGATGCAATAGTGTGATTTTTTTCTTCTCAGTGGAAGAGTTTATTGTGTGTTGATCGGGGTTGTGCACGTACTTTTCGCTGAACCAAGAAACTAACCATCTCATGAACATGGGTAATAAATCCCATGTCCCCGATTTCACCCATCTAGCCTATAAATTAGTAAAAGAACGAGCAATTACAAGAACTCAATTTTTCTAGTAAAAATTGGTAAAATTGATTTACAATGCATAAAATCTTGTGAAATTTCAAAAGT